>SKCR01015828.1:0-115004 GCA_019454045.1 Zanthoxylum bungeanum
TTGGAGGATTTTTACAACATCCTAACGGTTTTGTCGTACCTAAACCAGCAAACAAGGTTTGCAAGTTAATTCAATCCATTTATGGATTGAAGCAAGCATTACGTTCTTGGAATTATCGTTTTGATGTAATCATAATGGTGTATGGTTTAATTCAACACGAATATAATTCTTGTGTATAAAAGGAGGTTAGTGGGAGCGCACTAAAAGTGATTGTCCTATAAAATGATGATATATCATTTCTTGGAAAATATATTCCCATAATAAAATCGGTGAAAGCTTGGCTTTCATGAAAATTCTCCATAGAATTCTTGGGAGAGACAACCTTTATTCTAGGAATAAAGATCTACTGGGATAGATCTAAAAGTTGTTAGCACTCTCCGAGAACTCGTACATTGAAATAAATGTACGCGACCTGGTGTCTCATATGCTTTGAGCATATGGAGTCACAATCAGGCCAATCCAAGTGATAGTCACTGGATTGATGTTGAGAACATCCTTAAATATCTTAGAGGAACTAAAGATGCCTTCTTAAGTTATGGAGAATGAGAACTTGAAGTGAATGGGATCAGTGCTGCAAGTTTCCTAACCGATAAAAATTGACTATAGGTCATTATAAAGGGTACTATATAGTTTGAATAACGGAACAGTGAGCTAGAAATCTTCCAAGCAAGATACTGTTGCCGAATAAACAACAAAAGCGGAATATTGCTGCAGCTGAGGCAGCAATAGAAGCAATTTGGATCTATAATAATCCTAATCAGATTAGGTGTAGTTTTGTTAGCAGCTGAGCTAGGCTACAGAACAGGCTAAAGAATTAATGGTCTCATCAACGATCCAAGTATATACTTCAACAATTCATCGGATTCATTCGGATCATACATCGTGGCGATGTGATGATCGAATAAATCGCATCAGATGATAACTTTGCAAATCCGCTGAAGAAAGTATTTTCTCAGTAGAAGTTTGAGAGTGACCGTACATAGTTCAAGTGCATGACACTTGAGTGATTGGCTATAGGCCAAGTGGGAGATTGTTGGACAATTATGACTATAGCATCACTATTTGTACAGAACATGGTGTTGTTATACAAATTAACTATGTGACAAAGGAAATTGCTCTTTTATCATTTGTAATTAGATTACCGGGATATATAAATGATAAAAGTCCATATGATTAGTTCCGGATTGATAAGATATGAGACAGTATCAATCCATGAAGGTTTAATCATTAAAACATACATAGTCGGAGTATTATCAAGATTGTACATCGATAATGCGGAATAGACTAGTATTGCACTTGTGCGTGTTATGGGAGCATAACGACATAGTTCTCATATATTTAAGTATTGGATACTTATGCAAGTGTAATAGGAGGTTGTGTTTACCGATGATACGGAAACAGCTTCGCTCTAGATAGACACCTCGGAATTCCATTGGTAGTATGACTATGTGTCTATGGAAGTCCGAATCAAGGTAGGTGTATTTGGTCTTAACCTGAGACTTGCACCGCTAATACTTGCGACAATCAATATACTTTGGTTTTGGTCGTCCAGGGCTTTAACCGGTTCTGTGTACGCCTCTTCTGGGTATATTGATAATCGTAGTGTATTGGGTGTGATGTCAAGATGAAAGTCTCACTTCAGTCATAGTGAAGATGATGGTCACGTAGGATACGGAACTGGTGCTCTCATATGCTGCAGCTATCGGGATATTATGACTAGGTCATGTTTATCCGATTATAGAGACTAGGTACCTGAGATCCGACATGTGCTTCGTACGGGGCAGACACAATTCCAACCCCAGGCCTAGCACGTGACATTCGATATTGGATCGCAATACGCAATACTATGTATACTACGCCTGATATAGATTACATATTCCTTTAAGAATATTTCTGGAGAATTGGGTAGGCACGGTGTTTTGCTAGAAGCCAACCATGTCTTGTAAATCGGTAAAAATGTAGTACTAGATACGTACGTGTTCGGATAGTCCGACGACCGGATTTACTGCCAACATATCCGGGGATCTCATGGGTCGCTTCCCGAAGATTCACCGATGACGTATGACTCGCACATTATTAATCTGGGATTAATTAATAGATAGAGAGAATTAATCTAGGATTAATTACAGAGATATTTTATCTGGGATAAAATACTATTTACAGAGAGAGAACAATTAATTTGGAATTAATCCATAAAATAATATATTCGATATATTATACGAAATTAGATTTTGACGCGGATTAAAATTAGATTTTAATTCGGGCTAACGAGTTAATTTAGAATTAATTCGCTAGCGATGTGAATAGTAATTATGCTAGGCATAATTATTTAATTAAATTTGATTTAATTACGTCGCAACGGAAAATTCGTTAATTCGGAATTAGCGAACCCGAGCCCGGGAGTGTTTGCGGGCCCACTCGCATTTTGAATTTCAGTGCGGCCCACAAGTCACATCACGGGTCACATCACTAGTCAACTTTATCACTTTAATGTGATGGAAGTTGTTGGTTGATGATTGAGTGCAAAACACTCAAGTGTGATGGCTTGAAAGACATTTACCATTTTTTATTATTTTGGTATTTGACTTTCATTTTGTGTATTAGATTACACAACATATAACACAACTTCATCTTCTCTCTCTCTCTCTCTCAACATTCGGCCAAGGGCCAATTTTCTCTCTAAGTTCTTCTCATGGCCGAGAGTTACAAGAAGCTTAAGGAAGGATTTGTGGCAAATTTTTCCAAGTGCTAGCACACTAAAGAGGTCAAACAAAGGTGATAGAGAAACCAACTCTTGAGCATGGAATCCATTCACAAAGCTTGGAGCTTGAAGATCATTTCCATGGAGGTTGACCGAAACACAAGGAACACAAATTAGAGGCATAGCCGAAAACTCAAGGATAAATTTTTGTTGTTCTTCGCATCGCAAATCCGTTCATTGTAAGTATGATTCCGCAATACTTCTTTATTGTATTCACATTATTTTCATTGCTTGAATGATCTTGGGACTATAGTAGAAACCCAACAATTCTTACAGAGGTACATTTTGACGCTTTGTAACATACCTAAATTATTCCCAATGATTAGGATGTCATCAACATATAAAACTAAAAATACGACCATGCTCCCACTGGCCTTCTGATACACATAGGATTCTTCTGAATTCTTGAGAAAACCAGACAATCTAATAATCTCGTCGAATCGAAGATTCCAACTTCGTGAAGCTTGTTTAAGTTCATAAATGGACTTCTTAAGCTTACATACCATACCCGATTTTTCGCTGGATGTGAAACCTTCCGGCTGTTCCATATAGATTTCTTCATCAAGAAATCCATTTAGAAAAGCCGTTTTGACATCCATTTGCCAAATCTCGTAGTCATGATATGCAGCTATAGAAAGCAAAATCTGAATAGACTTAAGCATTGCTACTGGTGAAAAAGTTTCATCGTAGTCAACGCCAGGTCACTGCGTGTAACCTTTTGCTACCAGTCGGGCCTTGTAAGTTTCAACCATCCCGCCAGGCCCGCGCTTCCTTTTGTAAACCCATTTACAACTGATAGGAACAATTCCTTCAGGAAGCGGAACCAAGTCCCAAACTTGATTTTCATGCATTGAGTCTAACTCGGATTTCATGGCACTTTTCCATTTCACGGAGTCGATGTCCAACATCGATTCTCTATAGGTAAAAGGACATGTCTCTTCTACTAAGAGAACATCTAGACTCTTTTCTTGTATCAAATACAAGCGTTCATGAGGTCTAGATATCCTTTCTGACCTACGAAGTGTGTGTGTTGAAGGTCCTTCATCTACTTGAACTTCAGGTTCCTCCGTTGGTTCGTTATTTTTCAGGTTGGACTTCATCAAGTTCAACCTGTCTATGATTACCACCTTCTGAAAAAAAAATTCTACTTCTAGAAATCTTGCGAAGCGAGCTACGAACACATTTCGATGCTTGATATCATAGAACAGATATCCCCTCGTATTCGAATGATATCCGACAAACCTAATCTTTTGCCATCGAGGGGAATGATTATCTTGCTGAGTCACCCTGACATAGGCAGGACAACCCCAAACCTTAATGTAACTAAGATTTGGTCTCCTACCGAACCATATCTCATACGATGTCATAGGAACATCTTTTGAAGAAATCTTATTCAAAAGATGTGCAGCTGTTAAAAGAGAGTAGCCCCATAAGAAATATGGCAAATCTGTGAAACTCAACATCGACTGGACCATATCCAATAAAGTCTGATTTCTCCTCTCAGATACTCAATTGTGTTGTGGAGTACCTGGAGGAGTATATTGAGCGAGAATCTCATTCTCCTTCATATAATCAATGAACTCACCACTCATATATTCTCCACCTCGATCAGATCATAGGCATTTAATATATTGACCAGTTTGTTTTTCTACTTCATTTCGGAACTCTTTGAACTTTTCAAAGGTTTCTGATTTATGTCGCATCAAATAGACATAACCGTACCGTGACAAATCATCGGTAAAGGTAACGAAGTACGAATAACCACTGTGAGCAGTCTGACTTAGTGGACCACATACATCAAAATGTACGAGTTCCAGTAAGTTAGTGGCACGGTGTCCAACACCTGAAAATGGGGCTTTGGTCATCTTACCATGAATACAAGATTCACAAGTTGGATAGGATTCAATGGTGAGATCTGGTATCAAACCATTCCTAACCAATTGGGTAAGGCGTTTAACGTCTATGTGACCTAGTCGTATATGCCAAAGTTCAGTATTATTAACAACAAGTAAACTACGTTTATTAATTCCAGTATTCAAAATATCTTTTGAAGTTTGCAATGTATAATGACCATGTTTATTTGGACAAGAAAGGATCTGAATATTACGTTTATCATATAAATACAAAGAACAATTCTTAATATTAATACGATGGCCTTCTGTATCCAATACAAAAAGAGATATAATATTAGCTACACATCTGGGTACAAAATAAAATTCATATAACAAAAGTGTCTCATTTAGCAAAGGGATTTCGCATACTCCCACTGCAACTGCATCCAGTGAGTCTCCACTCCCGAATCGTAATTGTATCTCTCCAGGCTTCAGTTTCCTACTTTCCTTCAACACCTGCAACGAATTGAAAATGTGAATGGGACAAGCAGAATCTAAAATCCAGGTGGATGTAACAGATTCACAAGCCAAAGATATATCAATAACCAGAAAAATAAATGTACCTGATGTAGATGCTCTCTCCCTCCTCAGTTGGGTAATGTATTCATGACAGTTCCTTTTCCAGTGCCCGGCCTTGCTGCAGTGATGGAACTTGTCGTCAGAAGCCCTCTTGGGCTTAGCTATCTTTGCGTGTGGTTGAGGACCGAGACCCTTCTTCTTCTTCCCTTTCTTCTTCTTTCCCTTTAACCAGTCTGGGAAGAAGCAGCAAGTGAAGTAGGTCTGGGAGGGCGAGTCGGTACTCCCTTCTTGAGGTCCTCTTCCGCCGTGAACAACATCCTATGCAGCTCTTGGTAGGTACATATAATCCCGTCCATGTCAAAGTACATCACGAACTGGCGATAGGAAGCTGTGAGTGAACCAAGAATGACACTTCTACCGAGAATGTCATTCAGAATGAGTTTGTTCTTGGTTCTCAAACGATTGTCTTAATCGAGTCATCATACTATACACATCTGACATGTCATGATATTGTTTCTTGAATACCGGTGAAAGCGAACTTAAGATGTATGATTAACTTTTAAATCATCATCCTTCCAAGCTTGGAAGACTTCGCGTTCTTCTGTGTAGCGTCATCTGCCACAGCAAGGGGCAGTGGACCCTCAAGAACATATCCCAACTTCTCGGAGTCGAGGACAATCCTCAAATCCAAATCCCAATCGGCAAAGTTATCAGCGCCTTTGAGTTTGTTCGCATCAAGCATACGGGCAAACTAATTAGTGGATGGTGCCGCCATCGCAAATCTATCATATAGATCACGAAAAATGGTTAGCAGAAAATAAGCAGTTTTTATATTATCATAAGCATAAACTAGATCATGGATTTTTAATCTAAAAATGCCACTCCCACTAAATCATGCAATACTGTAATCCCCAAACAGAATAGAAAGATTTAATAATTAAATTAAATACTAATAGTGAAAAGTGGATCCCGTGAATATATTTCAGCTCACAGCAGAGGCACGGTCTCGCCTACGTATATTCATCAGGTAGACAACTCATTTGTCAATCACTCACTAGTGACTCTTGGGTTTCCGGTACTGGTCGTTTCTCGTTGTGACTGCTAAGGCAGGCCCACAAGGAGACGTACCAAGGTTAAACTCGTCAATGATAAACTCAAGCTACTTGCGTAACCCTGACAACTAGGGCACGTTCAGGATTGTGCTTTCGCTTGAATTTATCTAGTATCTTATATACATACGGTATAAATAAATCTCTATCAACTACACCTTCACAGTAGAGGCACGGTCTCGGATGTAGTCACAGAGAAATATTCATAAACCGTATTGATAAGACGGACCATATAACATGCATCAAATACATAATTACATTTAAACCTTATTAATTAGAGATTTTCCGTTAAGTGTCATACACCCTAAATCAAATCAAGTTAGATTAAAACATGTATGTATATAGTTAAGAAAACATGATTAAGCATTGAATTTAAAAGGCTAATCATATTAGGGGGCTAGAATTAGACTCGCTCTGATACAATTTTGAAAGAGGTTTTAGGGCGGAAATCCGGTAACGCAGCGGAACAATGGAAAATCAAAATTTTCCGATTTCAAAACTTTTTCTCTGATCAATTAAATAAACTTATTTATTTAATTACCCAATTATCAAATTATGAAATATTACACAAGAAATCAAATTTTTGTGTAATTATCAAATTGCCCTAAAGCTTTGCATTTTATTCATTTTAGTCATAAATTGTTCAAAATAATTTTGGATGATTCTAAATCATTTATAAGATGAATTTAACATGTCCCAAATGTCAAAATACAAATTGTCACAAAAACCCCCAAAAACTTGCACAAAGTCGTGAGCCCCCTTTTAGAACCAAATTGTGCATTTTGCTCTTTTAATGTTCAAAACACATCAAGATGATATCCAATCAACATAAGATTTTATATGCATCATTTACACATCCAAATACACAACATAAATGAAAATCCCTAAATTTGGAAGTGGTCTTAAACCCTAATTTTTTAATTTCATCAAATTGGACAAATTAGACCAAATCAATAAAATCCAATGTTTCAATCATGTTTCTTCCACACCAATCAAGCCTCACCACAATGAAACATATATAGAACAAATCTAGGTCATTTAAGAGTGGGTCAATAACTCTAGAATGGCAACAAGTTTCTTAAACTATCAAAAGAATGCTTGTTAACATATTAGAAGCATTCTATGATCTTATACATGCATTAACCCTATCCTCAAACTTCCATCCTCCAAAATACAAAGAATAAAGAATATAAAAAACACAAGAACATCACAAGATGAAGCCCACAACAAGAGGAACATTTTTCTCTCTAATGGTAGGTTGGAAATACTTACTAAATTCCAAGCTTTTCTTTCTCTCAAGCTTCTTTGTCTTTCTTTAATGGAGTTTTGAGTAAGTGTTTCAAGGTTAATGAACCCTAAAATGAAACAAACAATATATACTCACAATTCTTGCACATGGCCGAAAATTGTAGTAAGTAATATCTAGATATTTTGTTTTTCATTTCATTTAATACTTGCTTTATTAACTGTTACTTTAATCATTAAATCATTAATGTAATAAAACAAGTCAACAATTGCAACTTAGTCATTAAAATAAATATCATAACTTTAAAATATTTATTCTTTAATTAATTTAATCATTTAACAATTAATTAATTAATTAATTAATTAAATACAAATATATTAAATATGTGTATTATATTTACATTAAATATCAAATACATATATATTTATGATAAAAGTCAAATATCTCAATTTGACATTTAATTAATGTGTATTTGATAAAATCTATCATTAAATGCAAATACACAAAAATTAAGAAATGACTATCGGGTCCCTACACATGTACTTTGTGTTTAACCTTTAAACGACTTTATAAATAATCAATATCATTTATGAATGTTGCCCTAGTGCTCTACGAGTAAATTTCATTAGTGAGACTCTCTAGATTCAGGCATATCTGTCACAAAATCCAATTTCGTGTCCATAATTTATCCAACCGTAAATTATGACGATCACGGATAAACTCGCTGAATCATACAAGTCGAGGTCATGGCAAATGAATAATTCATCTGTCATAGGTATTCGGATATATCCCAAAGATATAGATGTAAACGTCAAATCTCTATAGGGATTATCCTGTCGATGTCTCTATTAGCAATCTCATAAAGAATATTTAGAACTGACTTCTAAAATGTACCACGGGCCCATGTTTTTTTTATCTGATTGCTAATCATATGGACTACCTATTCTCTGATACACAGAACTGACGGATCCTATCTCGATACACACAGGACACCCTGAGGATCTATCCACACCCAACGAACAGACGGAGGTATGATCTTAATAGATCGGTGACGTGACTACCATCTAAGTGTGGAAGATGTCTCATACGCCCACAATGGTATCTCAAGTCGAAGAATCACAAGTGCTACTCAACCCGATAAGATTCTTATTGACGTTGGTGTACCATCCATTAAGAATCTTCGGTGAGTCGTTCAGTGTTTACCCGCTATATATACCTACACGTCTATACTAGTCTCCAAGACTTATGGTTCATTGAGAAACCATTGGAATTATATATTCTAGTATACGACATATACCAGTCTCAACGGGTTTACTTTACTGACCAAGTAGTGTAAACCTTGACCAGGAACTGTCTGAGAATGACAACGTCATGACACAACTCAATGTCAGTTGCAACATTTTTGCAACAACATCATGACTAGTCATTCTAAGGTCATTACGTCTTTACCATATTAAAGATACATTATATTATAGAAACTGCATATATTATTCATAATAATAACGTTTTACAGTAGTATTCATAAAGAAATACAACCTGGAATTGGCGCTCTGAGCACCAACCCCAACAGTATCGACGTCCCCCAAAACATGCCATTACTGTCTCTGAAACTGGTGGTCTTGGGGCATTACGTATCGTCGTCCCCCAAGCCACAAACTAAAATTGGGGTTGCGGATCTATGCTAACACCCAAGCTTTGAAACTAGGGTCTAGGGGTGTTACGTATCATCGTCCTCCTAGCCCTGCTCAAGGATCTGAGGGCGTTACATATCGCCGTCCCCTTAGTCTTCTACATGTGCACATGTCTCTGTCCGTCAATTCCACTGTGTCAAGTTACATACTGGGGTGAGTTTTTCCCTCATGCCCCGAAAAACATAAAGCTCAAACTGAAAACATTTCTTTTCTAAAACATTACTCGAAACATGCAAAATCATATAAGATATAAAAACAAGCTTGGTTAATGCCCTAATTGCAGAAAAAGTAAGTTTGACACTGAAAATTGTTATAAAAAGAAACAACTTAGAGAAAAGAGTATCCACTAACTGATTCGGAACTTGCCGATGACGCCTTGCGATGGTTGCGGAACCGCATCTCCTGATGATAATCTAAAATTAACAAAATTCGTTAGTACCAAGGTTGCGAATTATATCCTAAACAAAATATATTCGTTATTCATGATAAATCATCCTCCCTATGTTACTAATATTTTAGGATGGTCTAATAAATTTTACTACACTCGTTTAAGGATCTCTCAAACTACTTCACAAAACTCCATATTATGCCTTATTTTCCAAAAAATTTAAGTGCACTAACACTGATTTTGAATTTGTTAAGCTTAATCGGGGTTGAATTTGAGGCTGCAATTTAATACAATACTCTATTATAAGTCTATTTTATGTTGGCTTTTTCGGATCATGTTTTCGATTCCTAGAACTCAAGTTATGGACTGAAGTTCAGGGGCTGTGCGACTGGAAAAACGGGGCATATGGGTAGCAGATAGCCCAACTTCTAAAATTCGGTCCGGTCTTTTATTGATTCCAAAAATTCTGAATTTTGGATATGTTACTCCCATATATGTCTAGTATACCAAGAATTTTACGGTTCATCGATCGGGAATATAAAACTCAAGTTAGAAGTGATCAAACACAACCTGTATCGGAATGGGACTGAACTGATTTCATTAATTATCTTCCTTGTTTCACCATCTGATTTAATAGATTTAATCCGACAACCCCCCAACAGAATTTCTACTATCATATACACTCTTTATAACATAAAAATCATGCTTACTTTCTTAATTTGATATGAGTTTGGCATTTTGTCGAATAATTGGTGTGCGAAATGCTCAATTCACCATTTCTACAATCTTAGTTATCTCTACTCCCATTTATATATTCATTACACCAAAACATAATCCAACTTCAAAACTCATCTCATATCACCACCCATTCACCAACCATTATCTAGAATTCTAAGATCACCAAGCATAATTCCTCAATTATATTCATATTCATATTCTTACAACCTTTATTACATGTTTCTAACTTCAAAACATTACCCAAAATACATGTTTCCAACTCTATCAAAGCTAATCACACAACTTTCTTTGCTAGGGTAAAGCAATGTGCGAATTATAACATTCCAATGCACAATTATAACAATCCATATTTCAAACCAATACTTAAAACGTCATATGATACCCAATTCTTCATAAACTAAAACATCATTTCATCAATAACAACTTCCAATCTATTCCATATAATCCTTAAAACTAAATCCATTTCATTACTTTAAACTAACTCAAAATTTAGGGATTTCACTCAATTTCCCATTCATGTCATGTTACTAAAGCAATTTGTAATATGTTTCTATTATCCATCTATTGTTTTATCATTAAATTCCATAATTTAAAATTTGGGTCAAAGGCCATTACCACTTCCTTGTGTGTTTTCTTTATTCTTCAAGGTTCCAAGGATGCTATACTTCTTGCCTCTATCTTTTTTTTTTTTTTTCTTTTCTTCTTCTTCTTCTTCTTTCTTCTATGTTCTCCTTCTTCTTCTTGTTTTCCTTTCTTCTTCCGACGGCTTCATCTTCCATTTTTTTATCTTCAAATTTTGTGAAATAGGGATTAGTGACTCTTTATATAGTAGGGTCATTTGAAATAAAGAATAGTGTAGAAAAATGGAGAAAAATGGAGAAATTTGAGATTTTTTTCATTTGGGTCCGAAATTACTATTCATATGAAATTTTGTCTTGCATTTTTGATCTATTTCTGTTCCGAATTTGGACAAAATTTTCAACGCAAAAATCGTAGATCTCGATCTCAGCTTTTCGGCGATATAAAATTCATAAAAATTAGAGTTCATATGAAAAAGTTACGCCCTAAATACCATGGGTTGTCCAAAGGGAACACTGTACAGTCTCGTCCAGGTACTTTGAGAAATTTACCGATTGTCCCCAAAGTCATCTCATGAGTATATATGAGTCTCAATATAATTTATTCTATGTACCTTCGTCCTTTCGCAACAGTACAGTTGTAGACAGTTGTAAAAACTACCGGTCGTTGCAAATTCTCCCCTCTTTAAATATGATTCGTCCTTGAATCCTTTCTAAATTTAGGATCCTGCCATAGATCAGAGAGTTTATGGGCTCTCTTCTTATCCCATAAGCTGAACTGACTTTATACTCAGAGCTATCTTGTTCCATATGCTATGACTCTTTATCCTTCTGTGAACTAACTTATGTTTGCCTTAATCTCTCTATTATCTTGGCTTCTGTTCATACCTTGTGTTTCTTAACTCCTGCTGGTTACTTTATACAATGGCCATGCTAACGTCCTTATGATGCACCAAAGAAGCCTCATTTCTAGATCTTTCATTATACTTTGCTTACTCTAGCTCTTTACATATCAGTTCTAAACGATACTATGGTTGTGGTTTACGTCCACTCCTTCTATTTCTTGACTGTTTAGACTTCTTATATCCATTACAAGAGATATATCTATGAGTCTTTCGATCGAGAACTCAATGACCTTTTTCCTATTGTGTAACTATTGGGCTAGGTTTTTGCACCTTGACTGGTGGACCTTTTATCTCTATAGGTATTCGTGCTTCTTGCAATTGGGTTCATTTACTTTGGCTTAACTCCGGAAGGTATACATACATATGATATGCCGCTTATCGGTTCTTCACTACAATTCTCTTACCTCCGCTTATCTGTATTACTTAAAACCTTGTGATGCAGGGTCAGACTCTTTATGTAATTTTTGCTTACTATTATCACTTATCCAATGGCTTCACTGGGAGCTTACTGTGTGTATATTTTGCTTACACTGTTTTTCATACCTTACTTTCATCGCTATTACAAACCTGGTTACAGTGTTCTTTACTGATTTGCTCTTCCAAAGGTTAGTGCTATCAAGGGTCATCGCTCAATTTTTATGCAACTATACCCTGCCTTGGAGATTCTCCTACTATACTAACTGTAATTTTGCAGTAACTTATCTCATCGTTTCTGTACTATTTGATACATCTACCAAACCACCCATACTCGTGGCTAAAGTCGTCTGGTTGTCTCTTCCAACTTTTACTTCTGATTACATCCGACTATCGAACTCACTTCCTCTTTTGCGAATTCCTTCTAAGGTCATGCTCTCTAAGAACTTTTTCGTACTGCCTCTGTACCTTTTCATCTTACCTCTGTTGTTTAGCCTTCTAAGGTTATCATTTTCTCTTTCTAGGTGCCATTATACTTTATTTACTATCTTTCCTCAAGAAACTCACTCTGCAGCATAGGTTTCTTTCTTATCATAGTCTCTTAAACTCCTTACAACTTTACTATCCTGAAAAACACTATCAACTTCAATTACTTAGGACATCTTTTCCTGAATCTTTAGTTCATGTGCTACTCTTTACTTAGTCTTTATTTCTCGATACCATGAGACTCTTATGAGTCATGTGATACACTCTTAGGAGTCAATCTCTCTCTGATTCCTTCACTCATTTGGGTCTTTACTCCCCAAAGGGGTTCTAATTCTAAAATAACTTCTAGATTCAACTTAACTTACTATGCCTCCAATTATTCTATCTCATGTAAAACATTGTCATCTTCTTAATTCGTCTATTTTGTCCCTTACCCTTCTTTACGGGTTCTTATTCTTTACTGGCACTAAGTTGAGGGATGAGTACATGCATTCTCTAAAGGTCGACAGGTATTCATTTCTGTTTTACACTTAGGCTCTGTGATGATCTGGTTAGTGTTTGCAGACTTTCTAGAATTGAGACTTCTGGAAGGAAAGGTCGTCATTTGTTCTACAGGGACTTGGTTGTCTACTTTATGTATTAAGATCCTTTGTTCTTTTTCGATTGCTCTAGGGTCTTCACCTATCTTGCTGTCTCCATATCCCATTCCTTGGCTCTATGCCATGCTTCTGAGGCTACTACGGGTTAGTTCTTCTGACTACTTCCTAAGTTGTTTACTACATGCTCTAATAATAATCATAATTATGACACTCTATTATGTTGCCCATACCGGTACTCTTGTAATTCCCATTTATCTCCAGCCTCTCAGAATCATTCTTGTATACTTCAATGGGTTCTTATTGACTTGGGCTTATCTGTGGGCTCTACAGTATTTAATTTATCTTGGGGGCTACTACTGACCTTGTAGACCTCGCGCTGACTTATCTTAAATCTTTAGGCTATGCCAGGGTCTTTACTTTACTTCATCTAAACTTCCCTTTCTAAATTGATTTATCTTTCCATGATTTCCTTCCTATGTTCTTAGAGTAAACTCTTATCGGGCTCCCTCACTGATATTATAACTATATTGGTATGGGCGTGGGCAAACATCTTGGTATCCTTGTTCCGTTACTTTATGTCCTTATAGAGTCTATTTCTTATGTAAGTTAGGTATGAGGTAACCTCCATCGGAACAACTTCTTTGACTGGCATCACGGAGGGGTAAAGTTCTAGATAGGTCGAGGCTTTATCTATCGGATTCCTTGACTAGGGCAACTAATCGTTGTTTTTGTCGTCCTCCATCTTATCTGCCTACAGGCTTGAGTTCGGGAAATCTAAAATCTATTTACCTTTATCGCATCCATCAGAAGCCGTCACTAATAATTTTGATTTCTCACTTCTCGTGCCTTATAGCTGTTCTTGGTCATTCGGGAACTCGTTGTCTATACGGGGTGCTCGCGAGTTATTAGATCAATTGAAGAATTTCTGATAAGGAAGAAATTCTTACTTGTATGGAAATAACTTTACTTAGGTCTACTTGTTATTTTACCTTTGTTTGGTCTTGCTATATCCTTCTTTACTACAAGTTCTAGTACTTTTTTTATCATCCAATTTGGGTCTCTGATTCTTATCACTGTAGGTCTTGACTTTTTCTCATATGTCTATTTTCCGTACCTCCCTCTATTTGCTTCTGTTTGCTTAGATACCAACATTCTCTCTCTTTACTTTTCTTTCTAAATTTTCCTTTCTCTTGATATTTTCCTGAGTGGGTACTCATAATATCTAAAGGAAGTACTTGAAGACTATTAGTTGGACTTGAAGGAATGTTCTGAGGAGGGAGAGGATCTTTCATCTTCTACGCACTCTATTACTTGTTCGAGCTTTTCTACTCTCTTTCTATTGTCTAGGGTAGATATCCTCAAAATTTCATTGCTTGATTCCATCTATTTACCATTTTTTTTATCTCTGGCTACTTATACCATATGCGTCATTCTTTACTTTCTTATAGCTTTCCTTTCTCACTCCCTTGATAACTTTAAAATTCTATTGTCTGGTTTCATGGCTCGTTTGTTCTTCTGAGAATAGACTGAATAACTTCGAGAAAATTCATAATCTTGGATCTATAGTATGATTATTTTTGTAAAGAGTGATATTCGATTAGTCTAGGAAGGCTCACTAACATGTCTATAGATCTTTGAGGACGTACTCGAGGATCGGATACTGGAGAGGTAGTAACCCACATACAATTATCCCAGACATACTATGTATACAAGACCCCATCACTCTGCCCACTGCAGTCACTGACTCCCTAGACCATGCTCTGATACCATATTTGTAACATCCCTAATACGGGAGATGCTACCGGCAGGGGATAGATCTTACTAACCCAATAAGCCTCTGACTCTGATATCTGCTACTCTTTCCTCTAATTATATATAAATAGTATGTATGGGACCGTGGACCAAACTCAACAACTTATCATGCATACTCAACTCTAGAAAGAACTGTATACATAAAGCACATGTATTTACATCGACTATTAGACAACCAAAACTAATATAAGACTTCTGTTTGACTCAAACTGGACTCTTACTCTCCCTGACTTAAACTGGTGGACTCAGACTATGTAGTGACTGCCATCGGTATCCGTCCTCTCAAGCTCGTCCTCCTGGAATACCTGCAAAATAAACACTGAGAGTGGGGGGGTTAGATCGTTGTATGATCTAAGTGAGTGGACGAAAACTGAAAAATTGTTATAAAAATGTTTGGTTTTAAAACCAGAGTTTCAACAGAATAACTTATAGAAAAACTTTCTTTCTGAAAACTTTGCTTGAAAACTCTTTAATAAAACTTCTCTTTCGAAATTTTTTAATAAAATACTCACTTATGAGTCTATTTTATATTGGCTTTTACGGATCATGGTTTCGATTCCTATAACTCAAGTTATAGACTGAACTCAAGTTGGCTAATTACGCAACTTTCTTTGCTAGGGTAAAGCAATGTGCGAATTATAACATTCCAATGCACAATTATAAGATTCCATATTCAAACCAATACTTAAAACATCATATGATACTCAATTCTTCATAAACTAAAACATCATTTTATCAATAACAACTTACAATCTATTCCATATAATCCTTAAAACTAAACCCATTTCATTACTTTAAACTAACTCAAAATTTAGGGATTTCACTCAATTTCCCACTCATGTCATGTTACTAAAGCAATTTCTAATATGTTTCTATTATCCATCTATTGCTAATCATCAAATTCCATAATATAAAATTTGGGTCAAAGGCTATTACCTCTTCCTTGTGTGTTTTCTTTATTCTTCAAGGTTCCAAAGATGTTATACTTCTTGCCTCTATCTTCTTCTTTTCTTCTTCTTCTTCTTCTTCTTCTTCTTCTCTTCTCTATTCTCCGTATTCTTCTTCTTTTTTTCCTTTCTCTTCTCACGGCTTCATCTTCCATTTTTTGTCTCCAAATTTTGTGAAATAGGGAATAGTGACTCTTTATATAGTGGAGTAAAGAATAGTGTAGAAAAATGGAGAAATTTGAGATTTTTTTCATTTGGGTCTGAAATTACTATTCATCCGAATTTTTGTCTTGTATTTTTGATCTATTTCTGTTCCGAATTTGGACAAAATATTCAACACGAAAATCGTAGATCTCGATCTCAGCTTTCCAGCGATATAAAATTCATAAAATCTGAGTTCATCTGAAAAAGTTACGCTTTAAATACCACGGGCTGTCCAAAGGGAACACTGTACAGTCTCGTCCCGGGACTTCAAGAAATTTACCGATTGTCCCCAAAGTCATCTCATGAGTATATATGAGTCTCAATATAATTTATTATGTGTACCTTCGTCCCTTTCACAACAATACAGTTGTATACAGTAGTAAAAACTACCGGTCGTTACATTGTCAAATATTTATAATTTCAAAAAATTATAATTTTCACATCTGAACATTTTAGGTATTTATAATAAATCCATAAAACTTTCAGAATTTTACAAATTAGTCCTGTGGAGTCTACCAACCTGAATTTTCAAGTTCTTTCCATCAGATTGTTTCGCGTAACTGACGACCTTTCCGAATTTCGATTGAGTTGAAATTTTACAGAATCGTTAGTCCATATGTATATTGTCTACACAAGAAAATTCAGCCCAAAATAACAAGTATATTAACATAAAATAATAGTCTAACCGAACTGGTCTCATTAGGATCCCATATACATGCTTTAATTTGTTTTCATCAAAACAACATAACCTCAAAACTACTGATACCACTGTAAGATTTTGGGGTTAGGGCAGAAGCATCCATGTGACTGAAATTTAAAATTTTATTCCAAAACCACTTTAAGGATCATGGTTATGTCATTGTTGATGTAAACAAATATATTACTAAATTAATCTCTATTAATTTTAACATGCATGCAACAAATATTTTATTTATCAACATAAATAATATTTACTAATAGTAAAATATATCTTGATGGGTTTATTATTTTTCTTGAGCCTTTTGAATATCCTCATGCAGTAATGCACCAAGCGTTGCATCTCTAGTTGGCACATTAGCACTCATTTACGAACAAATCGTTCCCACTTTCGAGAATAAAAGAAACCATTTTCTTTTCTAGGATGTTGAAATCTTTAGGAATAAATTGGAACTATTTCAATAGAGATATAAATTCCGCAGCTTAACATCGCTGAGCTTCAGAATACTTTGCATGAATATACATTGATAAACATGAAAGCCTTTGCATGAATCTCAGCATGCAAACTTCAATTGCTCATATATATTTTCAACGTGAACAATTCAGTTTGTTTATATTGCTTAATCTATATATAACGTGCGGTACTTATTTATATATATTAGAATAGGATTTATTTAATTGTATTCCAATACAATAAGAACAATCAAATATCTCTTGAAATCAAATTTGGTCTCTTAAAGATTTTTTCCAAAATAAAATTAGGATATTTAATCAAATTAGTAATACTAATTAAATAAAGACTTCCCTATTTAATCTTAATTAAGACTCTAATTAATTTGGGTGTTAGTCCACTAAATTAAAGCCCAATAGATTAAATATTATTTTGGCATAATAATTAATTAATTAATTTACTTACTTAATTTTAATTAACAAATAATTAAAATTACATTTAATTTATTTAATATAAATATCAAATATTTATTTAAACAATTAAAACTAATTTTATATTTCGAATTTATTAATCAAATTAATATTTCTGAAATGTCTCGAATATCCTAATCCAATTAGGAAACGCCAAAAATTATCATTTATTAACTTTTTATAAACATTCTTGAATTTGTAACATAGACGAGAACTATATTGTGTGACCGTCCTAGGTTCATTGTCGAGTAGTAGTGAAATAATATTAACTTAATATTTCATCTCTGTGATATTTCACATACAATAGGTAATCGTCTAGCAACAAGTCATGACCCCTAGTCGATGAATTAAGTGGGAAAACATATGAAACTGCTAGAATACACTTCAAGCATGTCATCTCATTCCTTCTGTTATTTATGTTTCTTATCGAGTCTGAGATTATGGTAAGGTCAAATCCTTATACTCGATATATCTATAAACTTTATCTTGTGGATTTGATATCTCTAAGATATCGACTGCTTTGGCCAAAGACTTATATCCACAACTTTTAGTTTCCTTGAAACATCTCTTTTATTATCAAAGCTATCAGATCCCATCTTGAAGCATACGTGACTTCGTACGTCAATCGCTCAAGGCCATCTAACATTTATTCAAATGACGTGGATAGTCGAATGAGGATATACCAGTGAACCAATAGTACTATCGCACAAGTCATCATATGATCTCAGGTTAGAGGATCTGACGACACTAATGTATTATTACGAAGATCAATGACCATAGATAATATTACAATGTGATCTTACGCTTCTGTGGTCGTGTTCGATAATTCATTCTTCTGTTTGTGTCCTTATGACATGAGACTCATTATCCATTCTATTAACATCATATGTCAATGTAGGTGACACACAACAATACTGGTCAAGTGATATATTATTTGTTGCGGCAATTGTGGAACCCCTAGAGTCGGATCGGTGCCCCGGGCAGTGGAAATAGGTCTAACCCATGGATATCAAGCATGGTTATAATTTTAAAATATTTAGTGAAATATTATATTTCATTACGAGTGTATAGGAAAAAACCGGGGCTGAATCGAAGTCCGAAAACTCAAAAACAGACGAAAATAAATTTGGCACGCACGCGTACACTGCTCGCGCTATAGTGCACGCATACATTGCGCGCGCACTGCACAAACAGCAAGCCAATTTTTTTTTTGTTAAATTCAATTCATTCAGCTCACTTTCTAGTGAGCTGAAGGAATTAAGGTATTTTACCCTAATTTCTTTCGGTCTTCCCTAAACACTTCAAAAACACTCAAAATTAATTTTTAACTTCAAAACCAACATCAACACATGTAATAGAATAAAAATCAAGTTTTTCAAAATATCAAATATTTTTACAAAAACATAAATTTATTATAAATACGTATTTGCATAAATTTTGAATTCAATACACAAATCATTTTAGAATCCTAATTAGAAATATCTCATTAATAATTCTAGTTCACCTAAAGGTGGTCAAGTGAATCCAGAAAGGTAGTCATAGCTATAAGCTTTAATCTAGAGTTCCAAACTATAATTTTATGTTTATGTCTAACATAAATATTTTGACCCAATTACAAGCATATTATGTTTATACTTCCAAAGCATCCTAACACAATTTATTAACCTTATTTCAACATTAAGCTATGTGATTATGCATCTAATACATAAAAGAACATAGCTTATGAGAAGATCAAACATTACCTTAGTAAGCTTGATGCAAGATCTAATCTACTTCTCCTTTGTTGAAATGGATGGGAAACCTCCAAAGTGTACAAGCTTGACTTCAAGATCCAACCTTGATTTCCAATGCTAGCAAGCTTCACTTCAAGATCCAATCTTGATTTCTCCTAGATGAAATGTTGTAGAGACCTCACAAGCTTCTCTAAACACTTCTCTAACATAGGCTAATTTCTCTAAGAATTTGCTTGTATTTGTACTTGTAATTAAAACATTTCTAAAGATTTCTATTTATAGCAAAACTTAGGTAATTTTTAATTAATAAAAGTTGTAATTAACTTTAAGTGGGCTTAATCTAATTTGTCCAAATATGTAAAATTAGGTGTGACTAATCTCCATTGTCTCCCACTTTAATTTACTCCAATTAAATCAAGCCAAAGATTAGGAAATGAATTAGTTAAATGTTTGTCACCTTGATTTAATTCAATTAAATCAAGCCAAAACCACTTATTATTACATACTTACAATTACCATAATATCCTCAAATGGTAGAGATAATTATGATTTTACAATTAAGCCATTGTGTAATTATTGAATTAATCTATTTAATCATATTAGGTCAAAGTAAATAATCAATGTTATCCAATAACACTTGATTATCTTAGTTGATAATTATAATATCGAATATTATCTGTTATCAAAATTAATCGGCTACCCAAGTGCTCAACGAGTGCACTTCATATTGGGACTCTCTAAGTTCAGACACGTTCATCATATAAGCCTAGCTAATATGTACGCAATTCGGCCACCTCCGAATTCGCGAAGAACACGAACGATCTTTCTGAACTATGCAAGTCGAGGTCATCACATATGTTTAATAATCTCTCTATCGTATGCCATCCGAGTTGTGCTTAGGAAACATATAATATACCGTCAAGTTTCTGAGGCGCACATCTCATGTCGACATGTTCACGATTCTTTAATGCGATCCACCCCAGGTGATCGACTTTGGCCAAAGATTTAAGAATCGTGACTTTACTCACATTGATACCTAAACCCCTTATGGTACACATATGGGCCGACATATCCTATCTTGCTTCGCACTTGATTACTGAGCGCGTCGGTCCACACCCAACGACATCTAGAGGTCATACCATGAAAGGTTTCTGACATACATGGCATCAAAGTGTGGATGATCTCACACAAAATCAATGTTATCCTATAGTCAAAGGATTACATATGCTACTCGACTCGAGGATATTCCTATTGATGGTGGTGTGTACTTCCAACTATTAGGAATCACCTAATACGAGTTTCCAAAACTCATGGCACATCGGGTTAAACCATTGGAACTCCAATTCCAATATACAACATGTGCTAGTCTTCTAGGTTATAGGAATTCGATCGTATTCCAAAACCAACGATTATGAATATTTACTTTTAGAATAATTTACACCTAGTGTCAATACTATTCTAAGGTCAATGTCATTCTTAGCATATCTATACATCAATCTAATACGCATAATGACAATACCATTAATAAGGTATGGAATGAAAAATATAGTTATTTTATTAATGAATAATAAAATGTACAAATCAGATTGGCACTCCAAGCACCAATTCCATTATTATTATCCTGTATAGCAATCACATTTTACCAAGAACTTAATTTGAGACATATATAAATATCGTTGACTCTCATAATCGCAAACGTTTTTTGGATTAACGATATTCATATGACATAATATCTCAGGACATACACATAAAATATAGATGTAATAATATGTAGTTAACAAATATGTTTTATTAATAAATAATAAAGTATATTACAAATATTATACCTTAAACCATAACATCCATAACTGATTTTAAGATATATACTCTGTTGACGGCGGATTTTGGTCTCAGGGTAATATGGGAATATCACTCCCGAGGAAATCCTCCTTCAATAGTGAATTTGTTTGGTTATGGGGGACCAAAGGCAAATTTAGCAGAAAACAGATAAATACACCAATCAACAAGGAGATTTAACGTGGTTCGGTGGATTTGGATCCGACCTACGTCCACGGACACAAACATGATGATACTTTTATTACTTAAAAACTCTTTTCGGGTCTCTTTTTGTTTTCTACAAGTCAGAGCTTGATGATTCAGATGCCATTACACATATTCTGCCCTTCTATTTATAATAGTACAGAAATCAGATTCCTATTCGTATAAGAATTCCTGGTCGAATCAGTGTTCTCCTATTGCAAGGATTCCTAGTCTAATATTGCTTTCACTTTTCTTATTCTTTTTTGGATTATGACTCATTACTTTTCCTTGTGAAAGTATGATAAATGTTTATCTTATCCGCAAGAACATGGTGTCATCTTCTTGAGCAAGTCTCGCCATATGGTCGGTCTTCATTAGGTCGGTCATGATAGTTCTTTGTACTGAGAATGCTGCTGTCGACCTGATAGTGCCCGGTTTATTTGAACAAAAGTGGTCGGTCACCTATCATCAAGTGCTCGGCCTCTTACTGTTTGGCTCTTAGTGGTCGGGTCGGCATTAATAATCTTGACTGAGAAGTGAATTACCTTTTTTACCCCTGTCGTGCTGCTTTAAATAACATAGTGCCTGAAAACACCATCAACATCTGTCCCATAGTTCTCGGTTCCGACGAGTATGCAAGTTGGTGCCGGGAACTATATAAAGATGGTGTGCCGATTTATTCTGGTGGAGGTCGACCCGGTTCTAAAGTATTTCGTCCCCCCTTTTCAAGCGCCTATTCTTGAGACGCGCAACAGTCATGTCTGTTTAAATGCCCATCAAATCATCTTTAGGGTTTTTTCTAGTTTTGACACTTGTCGAACATCCGTCGGGTTCCCGCCAAAAAGGAAGCGAATCGACCGTGTAGAGGCGTCTTCACAGTGCGCTGATCTCAAACGTCTGTTTAATTTTGGCAGATCCCCTTTGCGGTTGACACTTGGCGTTCATCCGGGTCTCTTTACTTTGATCAACGGCCACGAGCGTCCTGATTATAACTATAAGAAGACGAGGCTTCACTGTGTACTCTTTTTGGCAAGTTCTCCTTTCTACCTGTGAACTCTTCCGTGACTCGTTCAACTCAGTGCTCTTGGAGTTTCTTCCTGCTGTGAGTTTTTCTCTCTCCACTGTGACCTGCAAATTTTGGGGACGAGGAAACCGTGTTGTTTAGATGTTGATGGTGTTTTCAGGCACTATGTTATTTAAAGCAGCACGACAGGGGTAAAAAAGGTAATTCACTTCTCAGTCAAGATTATTAATGCCGACCCGACCACTAAGAGCCAAACAGTAAGAGGCCGAGCACTTGATGATAGGTGACCGACCATTTTTGTTCAAATAAACCGGGCACTATCAGGTCGACATCAGCATTCTCAGTACAAAGAACTATCATGACAGACCTAATGAAGACCGACCATATGGCGAGACATGCTCAAGAAGATGACACTCTGTTCTTGCGGATAAGATAAACAAGTTATCCTACTTTCACAAGGAAAAGTAATGAGTCAGAATCCAAAAAAGAATAAGAAAAGTGAAAGCAATATTAGACTAGGAATCCTTGTAATAGGAGAACACTGATTCGACCAGGAATTCTTATACGAATAGGAATCTGATTTCTGTACTATCATAAATAGAAGTGCAGAATATGTGTAATGACATCTGAATCATCAAGCTCTGACTTGTAGAAAACAAAAAGAGACCCGAAAAGAGTGTTTAAGTAATAAAAGTATCATCCTGTTTGTGTCCGTGGACGTAGGTCGGATCCAAATCCACCGAACCACGTTAAATCTCCTTGTTGATTGGTGTATTTATCTGTTTTCTGCAAAATTTGTCTTTGGTCCCCCATAACCAAACAAATTCACTATTGAAGGAGGATTTCCTCGGGAGTGATATTCCCACCCTGAGACCAAAATCCGCCATCAACAGTTGGCGCCGTCTGTGGGAAAACGAACAAAAAGCAACTCGTGTAGTAAGACAATGGCGGAAGGCGGAAACCACCAATCATCAGGAAACTCAGCCGCAGATTGGATGGAGAAGATCGAGGAGAACCTAAGGAAATAAAGGGAGGAAAAACAAACCTTGCTAAAAACCATAGTAGACCGGTTGGAAAAGATAGAAGGAGCACACGACGAGGCCGGGACTAGCCGACGAAGGAACGAAATAGAAGAGGGAAAAAGAATTGTTGATACAAGTGAGGACGACAAACCCCGGAGGAGGGGCCCCTACAGGGTAAGATCTGTGGTGGTTCAAGAAGACTCCCAAACTGAAGACATGTGGGAGGAAGAGGATGACAAATCGTCACCAAACTCCTCCTATAATAGCCCTCACAATACCAGGAAAAAAGGGAAAGAATATGACGAAAGAGCGCGGGAAGATACCAGACCTGAGAAGCACCACGCCCAAGACAACAGAAAAAGAGGAAATCACAAGAGGCGGCATGGAACCAAAGACAGCAGCATGAAATCTTGGCTGCGGGAGGAGCTAGCCAAATGGGGAGTATTCCCCAATACAGACATAGGAGATGCCCGGGACGGTAAAGATGAGTCCCCCCTCACAGAAGAAATAAGGTCAGAAAAATTCCCAAAAAGATTCAGCATGCCAACCATGGTGCCATACAAGGGCCATACCGATCCCAAAACCCACGTTGAAGGTTTCGTCCTACTAATGGAGGTACAAGGGGTAACGGAGGACGCCATTTGCAAAGTGTTCCCCTTAACTCTAGCCGGACCGGCCATCCTATGGTATAGAAGCCTAGCCCCAAGAAGCATCAACAGCTTCACTCAACTCAGAAAGTCATTCATACGGCACTTCAAAGGGGCTTGTGTCCCCAGAAAGACAATTGGAGAACTAAGACTTATGAAACAAGGAGACGATGAACCTTGAAAATATTTATTGAGAGCCGTCGTCTCAACTAGGCAGGTGGGTTCTAAGTGCCCTAAGCAAAAACCAACAAGCTATAAATCTTTCCCTAGCAACATTCAAAAATAACAACAGATTCACAACACACAACGGCGAGGAGGTCGTTCAGAAGACTTACTTGTTCTTTCAGAAAAATTGAAGATTGCACAGCACGGTTTGCTCGTCCCGAAAATTTGCAGGTCACAGTGGAGAGAGAAAAACTCACGGCAGGAAGAAACTCCAAGAGCACTGAGTTGAACGAGTCACGGAAGAGTTCACAGGTAGAAAAGAGAACTTGCCAAAAAGAGTACACAGTGAAGCCTCGTCTTCTTATAGTTATAATCAGACGCTTGTGGCCGTTGATCAAAGTAAAGAGACCCGGATGAACGCCAAGTGTCAACCGCAAAGGGGATCTGCCAAAATTAAACAGACGTTTGAGATCAGCGCACTGTGAAGACGCCTCTACACGGTCGATTCGCTTCCTTTTTGGCGGGAACCCGACGGATGTTCGACAAGTGTCGAAACTAGAAAAAACCCTAAAGATGATTTGATGGGCATTTAAACAGACATGACTGTTGCGCGTCTTAAGAAAAGGCGCTTGAAAAGGGGGGACGGAATACTTTAGAACCGGGTCGACCTCCACCAGAATAAATCGGCACACCATCTTTATATAGTTCCCGGCACCAACTTGCATACTCGTCGGAACCGAGAACTAGGGGACAAATGTTGATGGTGTTTTCAGGCACTATGTTATTTAAAGCAGCACGACAGGGGTAAAAAAGATAATTCACTTCTCAGTCAAGATTATTAATGCCGACCCGACCACTAAGAGCCAAACAGTAAGAGGCCGAGCACTTGATGATAGGTGACCGACCACTTTTGTTCAAATAAACCGGGCACTATCAGGTCGACAGCAGCATTCTCAGTACAAAGAACTATCATGACCGACCTAATGAAGACCGACCATATGGCGAGACATGCTCAAGAAGATGACACCCTGTTCTTGCGGATAAGATAAACAAGTTATCATACTTTCACAAGGAAAAGTAATGAGTCAGAATCCAAAAAAGAATAAGAAAAGTGAAAGCAATATTAGACTAGGAATCCTTGCAATAGGAGAACACTGATTCGACCAGGAATTCTTATACGAATAGGAATCTGATTTCTGTACTATTATAAATAGAATGGCAGAATATGTGTAATGACATTTGAATCATCAAGCTCTGACTTGTAGAAAACAAAAAGAGACCCGAAAAGAGTGTTTAAGTAATAAAAGTATCATCCTGTTTGTGTCCGTGGACGTAGGTCGGATCCAAATCCACCGAACCACGTTAAATCTCCTTGTTGATTGGTGTATTTATCTGTTTTCTGCTAAATTTGTCTTTGGTCCCCCATAACCAAACAAATTCACTATTGAAGAAGGATTTCCTCAGGAGTGATATTCCCATATTACCCTGAGACCAAAATCCGCCGTCAACATACTCTAACACTGATTATATAACAATTGCACATACCAATCAATATTCGAAGAAATAACAAACACAAAGTAATATAGGTTTTTCTGAATTCGTATTCGACTGATCGTCTTGTGGAATTGAAAATTAGTCGTGAATATGATTTATGCCATACACAAATTCATAATCTATTTGTTTGTGTGTTATGCGTAAAGAGTCAGTAAGTGGATGCTAATCTTTTAATAAAGAATATGATAGATCGATTTATTTTTTTATTAGGGATAAAATATTTTAATTTAATATTTAATTAACATTATTAAATCCAATGGTGATGATAAACTATATCCATTTGTATACATATTTAATTAAGAATAGAATAAATATGTATTTGATTAAGACTATGATAGATCAATTTGTTAGTTTTTTTTTATTAGGAATAAGATAATGTTTGATTAGGAATATGATTTACTCTAATTGTAATAGATTTATAATTTTAATAAATGGATGCTAATATTTTGATTAGGAATATGATAGATCAATTTGTTTTTTTTATTATGGATAAGATAGCTTAATTTAATATTTAATTAACATTATTAAATCCAATGATCACCTATATAAATTTATATACGTATTTAACTAAGAATATGATATATATATATATATAATATGATAAATCAATTTGTTAATTTAATTTAATTTAATTTAATTTTATTATTTCAAATTTCAGTCAAATACCTTTTAATTAAATTTTAGTGGATATAGATTTTTTTTCCAAATTCTAAGAAAATGATTTTCCAAAAAAATTCCAAGAAATTGTTTTTGCACATCACAAAATTAGAAGTGTGCATTAATCGGTTTTAATCGATTAATCGAATCGTTCCGATAAATTTTTTTTTATAATGGCTCGATTATTGTGATTAAATTGGTTTTTTCGGTTAAGATTTTTAACTTTTTCGATTTTTCGGTTCGGTTAAGGTTATGAGATTTGTATAACCGAACCGACTAATTAACCGATTACAAACCATAATTTGACTTTATATATATTTTTAATTAAAACGAAATTAAAATTTTTACCTAAACTATTTTTTGATGAATTTAAATTTGTCATCTGTTGTTAAACACATATATGTTTGTCTTTTTAATTAATTAAAATTTATATTAATGTGTTAATGTGGATTGTTATTTGTGAAAATTCTGGACTGGTTAATAACCGAATTAACCAAAACCGATCGAAAAATAATGGTTATGTGTCATCATATGGTTAAATCGGTTAAATATTTACTTAATCAAATAATTTCGGTTCGGTTAAAAAATCAAGGATTAACCGACCGATGCACCCCATACACATAATATAATCAATGAATAATAATTTGTTTGTTCACATTGACTAAAATACCCTCACTAATAGGGATCGCACACGTGTCCCACAAAGTTTTAAAAAAAAAAAACCGGCAAGCATCACAAGGACCCTTCACCCGGTGGACTCGAGGGCGCTTGGTAAAATTTGGGTAGTTGAATTTAGATCAAACGGTTTAGATTTTATATTTTTTTTAAAAAACAATTATAAAATTTTTATTTTTAATCTTAAAATTTGAATTTTAGATTAAAACAACGGTCCAAATTTTACACAAGGGGATCCAGTCTCTCACCCGGTGCGTCGGGCGGCGCATCTCTCTAGAGTCCTCGTATTCCGCCAAACAAAAAAAAAAAAACTCTCATTTTTTAGATATGACGCCAGCAGTGAGAATCCAAAATCCCACTTAACGCACCAACTTTTATTTAAAAAAAAAAACAAAAAAAACAAACGAGAGAACGAAGCGACGCACTCTTTTGGAATCTATAACGTACGCTGGATCTGGATCGGGAGCAGGAAGGCCATCTTTATCGACGGTTCTCGCCGTAATCGGAGTCAGCGACAATGGCGGAGCCGCTGGAGAAGTCACGTAACTCTTCTTCCAGTGAAGATTCTGTGAAGGTTGAGCTCGAAATTGGCGGTGGAAGTAGCAGCGATGGAAAACAAGTGTATAGCAGAGAGATGAGTGCTAGTGGCAGTCCTGTAAATAATGTAAATGCTGAGTTCTCAGGTCGGTTGATTCTCTTTTCAAGTTATCTGATGTATTTTTGTTTTTGTTTGTGCTACTGAAATTATGATTTGCATGTGGAATCTTGAACTTCAAATGATTAAGATTTATTTTGAGGGAAATTATCTCATTTACACCCGAACTTACGCCAAAGCTCCAAAAAATCACTATTTAAATATCGATTTTTACCTAAGTTTTAAAAGCATCAATTTCTACATGTTTAAGGTAGAAAATTGATAAATTTTTGCAAGTTTTCGGTGGAAAATGATGCACTTTATGCAACCTTGTTGGAAAATTATACACTTTTACAATATCGGATGAAAGAAAGAAAAAAATAATGGGCCAGCGCACGAGGCTTTCCACATTGTGGGCTCTAGGTAGGATTCAATGTGTACATAGTCTTGTCTTGCTTTTTTTCTTTGGAGGCTAGGGGTGTTCACAGGGTCGGGTCAACCCGCGAACCGACCCAACCCGCCCCGCCCCGCCTCGACCTGCGCGGGTCTAAACAAAAAAAATTACAAATTTTCGACCCGACCCGAAATTTTCGGGTTAGATAACGGGTTCGATACTAAAATCCGACCCGACCCTATAGTATTTATATTATTTTTCTAAAATTTGAATTATTTTTCTAAAAATTTTATTATTATTATTAAAATTTTTACTTTTATTTCATTTGTTTATTATTTTTGTTGTATTAAAACTTTATATTTATGATAATTTTTGAGACATAAAATAACAAATATTAGTATTTCAAAATAATTAATTCATTAAAAAAAATTATTTTTTTCTGCCGACCTGACGACCCGAACCCGATTGGGTTCCACCTTCGTGTGACCCATCCGCGACCCGAACTTCTGGTGACCCGACCTGATCGGGTCTCACAAAATTTCAATGTTTAAAAATACGTGGCGGCGCCTCGAGGCGGCCGGCCATTGAGGCGCGAGGCGGACCGCCTCGAGGTGGCGAGGCGGGCGCCTCGAGGACAAAGCAAATCTTTGCAAATCCCTAACCTTATGTTGAAGAATCTTTACAGAAATGATTCCAACAAACTTGTTAATTAATTGATGCAGTCTATCTTTCTAGAACTATTATTGATTAATTTTAGAGAAAATAAATAAATAAATAATTATATGAATTTGTTACATAAAAAATTATTAGACTCCAAATAGCCAGCCAATGTTGTTGGAAGACAGATCTACATTCAATTGATTTGACAAGATTTTGAATTGTTTATTTTTTATTTGTAAAAGTGTGTGTTTGAAAATTTTAATTACATAAAATAGCAACAGAATTTAAACTTTCAAGATCTACAAAATTATATTCAATAATTGTGTTTCCTTCTATGAGTCATTTTGGGGTCCATATATTATACAGCTACAAATTATTTGAGGAAACTTGGCAGAAACATGACAGATCAATAAAAAATTAAAAAAAAAAAAAAAAAGTATTGCGCGTGAGGCGGCCGCCTCACGCCGATTTGGCGTGAGGCAGCCGCCTCACCCTAGTGAGGTGGCCGCCTTGGAAAAACCGAAAGAGGCGGCCGCCTCAACGCGCCTCGCCGCGAGGCGGCCGCCTCAACCGAATTTTAAAACAATGCAAAATTTCAAAAAACCCGACCCGTGAACACCCCTATTTGAGGCTGTATTCACATCGGACCTAAGAATGCAATGATAGGCAAGCTGACTGAGAGTTTCTTTGCATATGTTATGTTTAGGTTCTAATGTACTATTCATTATGGTTTGTTTGTATAGGAGATTCTATTAGACCTGTTCCTAGTATTCATAGGACAAACAGTTATCCGGCGGAGGTGTTAAGCAGCAAAAAATTGGAGCCAACTTCAAGTAAACTGAAGTTGGAAAGAGCAAAAACTGAGACTCATAGACCGCATGCTATACTTGCGGAACAGGCCGCACAAATTTTTGACAACAATATTTCTGTCCAGCAGAAGGTATGGATAATCACCAATGTCCATGAAGCATTTTCTTCCCACATTGTTGCAATGGTTTTTGCTAGCAGAATTAGAAATCTTTGTTATCCTTGCTCAGCTTCTTAGAATATTGGGTTAGCGTACAAAACATAGTAAAGTTTCCTTTTTATATGAACTGTTTGAGTTCTATGAATATTTTGTAGAATGAATAAATTTGCAAGTTTTTCATAATTCTTTAGTGGAATATGGGGAATCATATCCTGCACTGTGGTCTCCAAGGAGTATGGCTTGGTGGCAAAAGGCTTAGGACTTGGTTGTCAGGTTATGAGTTCGAGTCCAAGGGTGCATTTCTTGTAAGAGTCTGGGGCAGCCAGAGGTTTTACCTACTCCGTTTAAGCGTGGGTCGGGTGGTTTGGCGGTGAGATTTCCAAAAAAAAAAAAAAAAATCTTGCACGGTGTGTAGGACAAGTGGACAACTTTGCATGATTGGAACTTGCTGGAAGATTGTAATAACCTGCTGTTTTAGGGCTTTTTTTATGCTTAATTTCCGTATAGACCAATGTTTAAAAATACGTGGCGGCGCCTCGATCCGAAATGAGGAAAAATAATAAAAATTGTAATATCATAATAATAAAAACATGTTAAATCCAAAATACATTCATTTCTTTATAATTCATAATATGTTCAACAAACTATTGATAACTAATCCCTAAATAAACTATTATTTGTGTCTAGCGGCATGAAGCTTGTGTCAAAATCTCTCTCATCATCAGATGTGTCATCCTCCAAAGAACCTCCTTCACTCGTATTGTCTTCATCCACTAATTGTGGAGCTTTTCCTTTTAAAGACAGCAAATTACAGTTTCAACAAGTTACAATTTACAACAGGCAGTAAATTTACAACAGACAGCCGGATCAATTCAATTAAAGACAGCAAGTTACAGTTCCAACAAGTTACAGTTTCATCAACACAACAGGCAGTGGATAATTTTAGTAAATATTTCAAATCATTTGATTAAGCTAAAGGTGTTAAAAAGGAGAAAATTGTATCTTGAAGGCTTCAATTATCCCATTAACTGCATAAGCTAATCATCTGTTTATTCTGTTCTCTGCCATAGGCCATATTGGAGATGCTATTTTCCAGTGTTCTAAAACGCGCTAGGCGCTAGTCGGGCGGCGACCCAGCGCCTAGCGCCTAGGGCGCCTAGGCGGGGCCTAGACAATTAGTCGGCAGGCAGTTAAAAATATAATATTTTCCAACATCATAATTCATAAATAATCTAAATCATATAAATTCAAACAAAATGTAATAAACATAAAACCATTAATCAAACTCAATCAACCACATAATGATATAAAATATCATTTAATTAAGTTCATGTTCATCATCCTATAATAAAGTTGAACTATACTAAATATCTAATTCTTCATCTAATTCGAACTCATCATCTTGAAGTTCTTCATCAGAATCAAAATCATCTTGATCAAGTTCTCTGTATTCAACATTTCTGGCACTTTTTCGAGGTTGTAATATGTCATCGACCCCAGATGCTTCTCCAACCATCCTCCAAGTAAGCCCTGAACCGGGCTCTACTTCTTCATCATCACCAGAGTCACCACCCTCCACGATCCATCCTTGTGCATTAGTAGCATCTTTGGCTTCTAATCCATCAACTTTCAAATCCTTCTCCTTTTGCTTTTGTTCTTCAACTTGGCATTAAAGGAAACATAGACAAGATTGTTTAATCGATTCACATCTAGTCTATTCCTTTTCTTCGTGTGAATCTACATAAATAATTTAAATAAATCAATTAATATTAATAATTAAAAAATAAAATAATCAAAATTTAGCTAATGTTAAATATTTACCCCCTCAAAAGTGCTCCAATTTCGTTCACACCCGGATGAACTAGTGGTTAATGACAATATCCTTTTTGCCATTTTTACCAAGTTCGTTGTATGATGTCCATATGTACGCCACCATGAAACTACAAATGAACATAAATAGTTTGAATGAAATATAAGATTTTTTATATATTTTGCAAAATAATTCAAATGAATACTTTGTTTTTACCTGGATTAAAAACATCAATCGATACCCGACATGCTTTTACCCCCACTTCTTTACCAAAAGCTTCTTCTTTTGCCTTGTATGAAGCCAACTCCTCATTTATCACCTTACTCTGCATGTCGATGTCATTGGGGAAGAAAGCCTCCACAACCGTAAATACTGCATCCATTACTTTCACATCGTACTCGATACTTGAATCCTTATAGTAATAGTAAGGATTTAAAAGATAAGCAACACAATGTAATGGAGTATCAAGCCGCCCTTCAATTTTACTATCAATAATCTCCAAGATTGGCCGATAATTACTCTCAATATTGTTCAATGCATCCTTGATCTCTTCTTTTGCAATCTTTAGCTCTCCATAAACAAACCCCATGGATGGCTTTCTATCCCCATCAACTAATCTAAGCACTCTCACCAAAGGTGCAAACACCTTCAAACATTGGGTCACCCCATTCCAAAAAGAGATACTCATCACCGTGGCAAATGCAGCTTTCCCTTTAGCTTGCTTCGACCATATGCACTCATCCCATTCCGCGCTAGCAAACATGGTTCGTAAACTTTCTTTTTTCTCGATCAAACTTTGTAAGGATAAGAAAGCTGAAGCAAACCTAGTTACTCCCGGTCTGACTATGTCCCTCTGTTTTGTAAACGATCTCATCATGGACAAAGTCTTGTGATGGGCATACACGAAAATGGTGAAAGCCTTGGCACTATCAATGGTTTTCTTGTATCTCGGCAATTTCCCAATACTTTCAAGCATTAGGTTGATGGTGTGAGTAGCACATGAACTCCAAAAAATATTTGGCATCTTCGCCTTCAACAACTTTGCCGCGGCCATATTGTTCGAGGCATTGTCTATTACAACTTGAACCACATTTTCCGCCCCCACTTGTTCAATGCCCGTCATCACATACTCATAAATGTGCTCCGCAGTATGCGCCACATCAGAACTTTCCTTGGAAGAAAGAAAAGTGGTGCCTATTGTGCAATTAATACACAAATTCATAATGCTTCTCCTTTTCCTATCACTCCAAGCATCTGTCATGATAGAACACCCGTTCTCCATCCACTCCTTCTCATGTAGTTTCAGGAAATCTTTAACACTTGCAACTTCCTCTTTCAACAATGGCTCCCTCAACTCATATTGGCTAGGACCTCTGAAACCCGGTCCAAATTGACCAACTGCTTTCATCATCGCTATCCAACTGTCATTGTCAATAGCATTGAAAGGAATTCCGGATTCATACACCCACTTAGCAACAAATCGCTTGACATTATGCGTTTTTTCTTTAAAAAGCGCTTCATTAATATTTTGTTGCCTCATTGTTTTACCATCACTAGTTGAAGAATCAGGAGGGGTTGCCACTGTCCACCTAGCTAAAGGGCCGCGATGTCGTGGGGGTCTTGAATCTAACTCTTCTTCTATTTCACGAATTTCTTCTTCTTCTCCATCGCCCCCAATATTAACTCCTTGTCTTATCTCACTAACATGTCTGTCTTTTCTTTTCTTTTTATTCCTTGCCTCCAAAATGGCTTGTCTACACTTCTCTTGATCTTCTTTACTGGACTTTGGACACTTTGCAACATTCCCCGATATATGCCCAATATGTTCTTTCATTCTATAAACTCCTCCTGAAAAAATTTTAGAACACAACTTGCATTTCACTTTATCCAAATTATTCGGATCCACTAAAGCCCCATACTCCATCCAACATCATTTGAATTCCGTTTAAGAACGGGACTACTCTCCGAATTAGAAGCCGCGGAAGAAGAAGCCATTAACCCTACTAAGAATGAATCACAAATTGATTAGTAAAAAATCATTATAATTATCAATTAATATTCCTAATTACCAATTAATTATCAATGACAATTGTTCATGTTCCTAATTACCAATTAATTATCAATTGTTCAGGTATCCAGCTTATACTTTTTTTAATTTTATAAACCCTATCACAGTTATGAGTTATCTATCATAAACCCTAATTCTAAAATTTAATAATTTATTTGTTTTATCTTCAATTTATCATCATTAACAATTGAAGAATCAGAAACGAAGAATAAGAAACGACGACGTAAACCCGAATTGAAGAATACCCGAATTGAAGAATACCAACCAATTTATCACCATTTAACAGTTATGAGTTAATGCTTTGTTTGTACAAAGATAAACCCGAATTGAAGAATACCAGCCAATTACAAATTATTGAAATTAACAATTGAATAATCTAATATCATATCAATTGAAATAAAATCAGAAAAACAAATGAGAAATAAAAAAAAAAAAAAAAGACTTACCAGTTATCAAATGAAGAATAAGAAACGAAATCAAGAGTAGAAGTAGAAAACAAAGGAGGACGAAGGAAGCACTGAAAATTAAATTGTATGGGCGCAGAACAGAAGGAAGAAGGAAGCGTTGAAGCAGACCAGGAAGCAGGAAGCAAATGAAGGCATTTAATCGGTGCCTTTTTTTTTTATTTGCCCTAATCCCCCAAAACGACGACGTTTTGGGGGATCAATTAATCCCCCAAAACGTCGTCGTTTTGGGGGATCGGGGGCAATTAAAAAAAGGCGCCGAGTCTCGGCGCCTAAGCGTCGAGAATCGGCGCCTTTACGGCCGATTTCAGGCTACATTGGCGCCTAGGCGCCGATTAAATGCCGACGACCGAAACCCGCGCCTACCACAACCGATCTGACCAAAATCGCCGCGGCTATACCCCGACGACCGATTACGCGCCGCCTAGGCGCGCCTAGGCGGCGCGTTTTAGAACACTGCTATTTTCCAAATACACAGGCAATAATCTATGTCGTTGATTCGAGTGACACTGATAGGCTGGTGATAGCCAAAGATGAATTTCATGCAATATTGGAATAAAAATGATGAGATCGTCCCCAAAGAAGGATATATCATACTCCAGAAAACAACATATATCAATTTGTTTGAAAAAAAATAAGAGACGAGCAGAAGGACCTCAAGAAGCCGAAGAGGAGACTGCAGAAGCCGAAAAGAAGAGGTTGCAGAAGCCGAAGAGGAGGTTGCAGAAGCTTTAACCCTAAAAGCCGAAGAGAAGAGGATGCGTTTTAACCCTAATATGCCGTTTATATAGTGAAACCAAACGACGACGTTCTGGAATAGCCAAAACGTCGTCGTTTCACCTAAAAAATTTTTTTTTTTAAAAAAAAAGCCACTGCGACTGAGGCGGCCGCCTCACACCGATTTGGCGTGAGGCGGCCGCCTCTAAAAAACCGAAAGAGGCGGCCGCCTCGAAGCGCCTTCGTCGCGAGGCGGCGACGCGGCGCCTCGAGGCGGCTGCCTCGACCGAGTTTTAAAACAATGTAAAGATAGGGAGCATAGTGGCATGCCTTTAAGAAATGTACTGCTAGAAATCATTTTACAGCTAGTTGTTTTTTGGTCATTCACTCATTTGAAATGATGGCCGTGCCATGTGTATCACAAACTTGGTTTGATCTATGTGCGTGGCCTAAATTAATAAATTGTTTTACTATTTGAACTGTTAAAGGTGAAGCTCACTTGGGAATTGCCCATCTTACACCTCTTTTTATAATGACCACTATTATAAATTTATAATTGCTGTTATGGTTGTTGCTGTCATCGTGATTATATTCATAGCAGTCAGTCTTCATAGCACTACCATTATTTTTTTCCCGGGCTCATTTGCCTGGGGTTTTTATTGAATATTTGAACTTTCCAGATCCAGTTGTTGAGTAGAATAGCTACTGTGAAAGATGATGGAACTGTAGAATTTGAAGTTCCTGGAGATATTGGACCCCATGACCTTGGTACTGCCTCTCAAGATGTATACACTGAAGTTGCTCATGATGAGCCCCTTGATGCAGCAGATCTTCAGTACATACCACCATTGCAAATAGTAATGCTTATTGTTGGTACACGTGGTGATGTGCAGCCTTTTGTTGCGATTGGCAAACGTCTGCAGGTTAGATGCATATCCTCTAATTCAAATTTCTCCTTGTTTTTCTTGCTTGAGTTCTATTTGCAGGAATTTTCATCATCTAATATTTTCATTTCTAGATGTGAGTTTTTGTAGTTCTACTTAATATTTCTAATAACTTGAGTCGATATTGACAATGACTCCTTGGATTAGTTAAAATTTGTGCTTATTTCTTGTCAATGGAAAGAAGTTTGAATTTTTTTTAATGTGAAATTTTATATTTTCAAGAGTTCAAGAAGTTATTATGTGTGGATTCAATATTTACTAGATATGTGCGTGCAGGATTATGGCCATCGTGTTAGATTAGCAACCCATTCAAATTTCAAAGATTTTGTCCTAACTGCTGGGTTGGAGTTCTATCCTTTAGGTGGCGATCCGAAAGTTCTTGCTGGATGTATGTATCTAAATGTGTCAGTTACATTTGAAATGATATATATTGTATCTACTGGTTCTCTCTTATATGTGTTTCAAATGCATACTTGCTCACAACACTACACATAATTGCTGCAATTGTCTTTCAGTTTCAGCACGTATGGGGCTGTCAACCCTTCTGATTTTCCAGCTAATCTAATTCTTGTTTCTCTCATGTTGAAAGTAAACAAAGTTAGTATAATTTTACTCCTTGTCAAATTAGAGATTTCTCATTTATGAAAATTATACCCAATGATAATGTACCTGTCTTCACCAAATTCGTTTTCCTTTGATGTTTCTTGCTTTTGGTTTCTACCACAAAGAGAGACGTTCTTGAAATTTACTAAATTTCTGATCCAATATATCATTGCAGTGCTTATATGAATAAACTTGAAGGTGGTTGTTTGACAAGAAGTTTTTATCAGCAACTTACAAATGACGATTTTACTTTTTCCTGAACAGATATGGTTAAAAATAAGGGATTCTTGCCATCTGGCCCTTCTGAGATACCGGTTCAACGAAATCAAATGAAAGAAATTATCTACTCTTTACTTCCAGCTTGCAAAGAACCTGATTTAGATTCTGGTATTGCTTTTAAGGCAAATGCAATCATTGCTAATCCCCCAGCCTATGGTAGGGTTTCAACACCTTCAAATCTGTGATAATGTTTCAAATTGTGCTGTCTATTTGTATAATCACATTCTATTGGCATAAGTCCTTTTTCTTATTTCATTTTCTTTGAAATATGTGTTGGGAATTGAATTGATCATGCTAGATCCTGTCATATCTGCTTGGAAAATTATTTGCCATTGTCACCTTATAAATCTCTTTATTTTTTCTTACTTCTTTCTCTTTGGAATATATTGATTGGGACATAATCATTGCTTGATCTTTGTCATTTTATCTACTTAGATCTTTTAATAATGGAGAATAGTTCAACTTATGTTGACATTCATTCAATATTCTGCGACTGACTTTGGCAAATGCTTCTCTAGGGCATGTCCATGTGGCAGAGGCGCTGAAAGTACCAATTCATATATTTTTCACAATGCCATGGACGTAAGTATTGTCTGGGTAATGGAACCTAGCTGATTTTATTGGTGCTTGACATTTTTATGACTTGTGTGCTTTCATCTTGTTTTGTCTCAGTTTGTTCTATTCCATGGTTTAATGGAGAATCTTAAATTGACATTATCTTTTTCCTCCAGGCCAACCAGTGAGTTTCCACATCCTTTATCACGTGTCAAGCAACCAGCTGGATATCGAGTGAGCCCATTGAATTCTGTCCTTTAACACGTGATTTTGACTCCCCCATTCTTGGTGTTCTGTGGTTAATGGTTGGCCCTTTATTTTTTTGCAGCTGTCATATCAAATTGTTGACTCATTGATTTGGCTGGGAATACGCGATATGATAAATGATGTTAGGAAAAAGAAACTGAAGCTACGACCCGTCACATATTTAAGTGGTGCCCAGGGTTCTGATTCAGATGTCCCTCATGGATATATATGGAGTCCTCATCTTGTTCCTAAACCAAAAGGTTGTCACTTTAGACTGATTTTGTGTTGAAAGATATCGTTATACCTTCTGAAAGGCATTTATGTCTATCAAATAAATGTTTCTTGTTCTGTTTGTATATTCTTGACCAAGAAAGAGCCTAAGAAAAACTCTGAAGGTTCTTTTGAGACTATCTTTAACCTCAACTTCAGAATCTCTGATTGTCTGATTGTTTCATCTAGATATTGATGCTATATTATGAGAGTAGCATGGAATCTTATTTCATCTCTGTAGCGCTTCTGTTCGTAATTGATATTTTGTTATGGACTGATTTGACTAGCAGCGTTTTTGGTGGCTGAAGCAGTTCCTGGTTCTTTTTTAGTTGCTTTGCTTGATTAGGTGATACTTATTTGATGCTTTCTTGGGTGGAGTTTAGTGCACTTTTTTGTGTAATGCTATCTTGGGTGGAGTTTAGTGGACATTTTTGTGCAATGATTTCTTGGGTGGAGTTTAGTGTACTTTTATGTAAATGTAATTGATTTTCACACCTGTACTTTGTTGAATTTATGTTGTATAAGTTCTTGAAGGGGTTATGTTTTCAACTTATAGAAATTTGATGCTCTAGAAGCAACATGTGCTACATTGTACTTGTTAATATATGTAAGGAGGCTTCTATTGAATAATGCTAAATTCTGGTTTAATTTTTATTACGTGATTTGCAGATTGGGGACCTAAAGTTGATGTCGTTGGGTTTTGCTTCCTTGATCTTGCATCAAACTATGAACCTCCAGATTCACTTGTAAAATGGCTTGGAGCTGGTACAAAGCCTATTTATATTGGATTCGGTAGCCTTGTGAGTTTGTTTTCTTAGTCCCCACATTATTTTGTGTTATCATGAAATATGAACATTAAGAATGTTTAAAACCTTTTTCGGCATAGTCTTTTGAGTTGCGAACTTTCGTTTAGTTTGTACAATAGCTGGGGACAATGGACCGTAGCCTTGTTGATTCTTAAAAGCCCAAATTATTGATGAAAGTGGGATATCCACTGTACAAACAATCAAGCACAACTAGGATTGTTGACTTCTTCAAGGATTGAATTTTATTAGAAAGTTTGTCATGTTAATATTTTGAGTTACAAATTTTCATAACCTATGGTAACTGTCTTGGTATGTAGATCATAGTTTTCAAAGGCGCGCCTCAAATTCAGACCATTGCACCTCATAAAGGGTCAGGCCAAGCGACCTTCTAGGTGTGCGCCTCATAAAAATGTGTGAGAAAAACCTTACCCAAATTGACCCACTCAATCCGAAAACAAGTTGTATAACATTTCTTTAATAAATTAAGATAAGTTTTGGGGTGTGTTTTAAATTTCCACAAACACATTAATTTGTTTTAGTAGTATGTGTATTATTGTATTTGTTTTTGATATATTTTTAATGATTTTTCTTTATTTTAGTTGATTGGATACTTTTTTTTTTTTTTTTTTGTAATTTGCGCCTCACCTTTATCAGGCGTGCGACTTGCGCCTTGAAGCATGCTTCTAGGCCTTAGTTCTTTATGCGCTTAATGTGTCTTGTGCCTTTAACAACATTAATGTGGATATATATAATGTATGAAAGGTTGTGTTAGTATATAAAATAATTGTAGGAAATGATGCTTTATCTGTGAAGAAAATAGCTTGGAGAAATCGAGTGAAGTTAAATTCAAATACCAGGTTGATTTGATTTATCAAATTGGTACTAATAAAATTCGTTGCCTCTTTTCTTAAGATCAATGTATTCCTTTTAAAAACAAATTTCATGATGCGGTATGACTTGTATGATAAACAAAGATAAAAATTTTCATTTTTTATTTTATGAAATGCTAATATTTTTTAATTCCAATCTAATATCCGTTTTTTTTTTTAATTTGTGGTAGTGGTTTAGAAACTACATTTTATTTGGTTTGTACTGTGGATTTAATTCTTATTTTTGTCGACAAAAGATATTGCAATAAGTTAGAAAATTATAATCAAAGAAGAAAATCTTAAGAAAATGTGTTTGGTTTGGGTGTTCTTAGAAAAAGTTTTTGCCTACAATTCTAAAACTAGTTTAAAATCTGAAAAGACTATATATACAAAAAAGAAAACCCTCCAAATGTAACCTATTTATTGAATACATTTATCAGTTTGTCATCTGGATGCCTTTGTATTGGGTGTAGACCTCAGAGGAATCAGTTATGGTTGGAAAAGAATTCTTGTATTTCTCTGTTTAATATGTTTGGAATGTATGAAAGTTGTTTTTGTCTTTAAGTTCAATGCGGTCTGCAGTGTGGGGTGGGGTATGGGATCTTATGTAGGCACATGATAGGCATTTTAACCAAGTCCCACCTGGTAACACAAGGGAGAAGTTACCAATATTCTCGTAAGGGTTGGTTTAGGTGGAGAGGTGTTAGGAACTGGGATTGATAAGAATAATAAAAGGATAAAGATATTTCAGTACTGACTATATAATGAAAATCAATGTGTTAATGAACTAGGTTGTATAATTCTTCTATACAGTATTTGGCATGGTAGAATTTAATTGATGGGTTGCATGGGTAATAAAGCCAAGTACTGTTGATGTGATTTGTTGTGATATGGATTGAAGTATAAAGTGCAAATACATAATACATGAAGTATCCCAGTTTATCCACACCCAAAAAAAAAAAAAAAAAAAAAAAAAAAAATTAGCCTAGTTGGCTCAACTCTTGCAGTGGAAGCAAGAGGTCACTAGTTCAAATCCTAAGGGATATATTTAATTTAGGGTTTGGGTGGGGTGAGTTGGGTGGGGGTGCAATATATAAGGAAGAGACTTATACCTTCCCTTAAAAAAAAGAAAAAAGAAGTATCCCAGTTTCAAGACATTGTTGAAATCAAGTATGCCCCCATTTTATTTATTGATATGTATGTGGTTTTTGGTGCCTCATGGTAATGAAATGTGAACATTTTACAAACTTCAATAAATGCTATTCTTTTTTATCTTCTTCTTTTTTTTCCCCAAAGGAAGGTTACAAAAGTAAATTAAAAAAAATCCTCATACGTAGTGGCTGTGGTAAGATCCAATATTCTTATAACAAGTTCATTAACATACTATCTAAATAAAAATGAACTCATACAACATTTTGGGAGACTTAGCATTCCCTATTTAAGTATTGACTATGCTTGAGGGTGATCTCAATCCCCCAAAAAGAAGTGTAAAAGCTGGCATGAGATAGATTCCTTTATTCTCTGTTATATTATCTCTTGATTTGTTGTATTTTTATTTCACCTGCTCTTTTTCTTGTCAGCCTGTTCAAGAGCCAGCAAAAATGACCCAGATCATCGTGGATGCATTGGAACAAACCGGACAGAGGGGTATAATTAACAAAGGCTGGGGTGGCCTTGGTAACCGTAAGTTTTTAGTGACGTTAACACTTCATATGTTATTTTAACTCTCTCATCCCCTCTTATCTTTCCTTTTTCTTCTTGTTTTCTACCACATTGTCTACCCACCTGAACTTGAGGTCAAATTTACTTGGATGTATCTTATTTTCTTCCAGTGGCCGAACCAAAGGAATCCATATACTTACTAGACAACTGCCCCCATGACTGGTTGTTCTTACAATGCAAGGCTGTGGTAAGTCTGCAGCACTTGAGCAGCTTCAACATTGCTCATGTCCGTACTTCAATTGTTTTGTCTTCATTCTGCAATGGATTTATTTATCCATGTTAATTGTCTGCCCGCTTTCGCTGGGGTGAGAGTGCCAAGTGGCAATATACTTAATCTTCTAAATTAGTTTTTTAGTTCATGGTTCTTCAAATATAGTTTAAAGAACATATGTCAGTCCTAAACCAATTTATGGTCCTGTGAGCTATTGATTGGTCAGCACTTGATATGCATGGGCTAGTTTTTGGCAGGGTAGCTCACCCAATTAAGTGCCATTTTGTACAACTTTTATGTGAAAATATAGCAACTTCTTGTGCGCACTTGTTTTTATTAGCTGGCAAGGAGAGATGAAAAATTGTTGAGCAATAACCCTATCTTACCTTTTGTTTTTATTTTACTTTGTAATATCACTGTTTCCATTAAACTACATGGAGCTTTACTCAAACTTCTTCGCATGGATAACCCTGAAGCCTTTTCTTTAATCTGATATTGGTGTCATTTTGATTGAGTTACTTTCATGATAATATATCTACTGTTATTTGAATTACTTTTCTCCTAGGGTCATTGGTACGCGTATAAAATATTAAAATATGGTTGAGCTATTCTCATAACACATTTTTGCTTGATCTCAATGTAGAAATTGGTATAGCTTACTTAATTATGTATAGTAATCGAGCATACATACTCGATGAAGTTAGATATATGGCCAGAAGAAAGGTATTATATAGTTAAATTAAACTAAGGGAAAGATTCATTGCTCTTGCATCATACAATCATAGTAATGATGACTAAATAAACATTGGAGTGGACATAAGCAGGGAGAAAATGTATATGATTTTAAAATATATGGAAGGATTTATATGAGTCTTAAGTTATAAAGCATGATATCATATGGTCCGGTATGTCAAGATGGTGGCGGGCAGAGGCGGAGGCAAGATTTTATTCTAGGGTTTGTATTTTTTTTTCTAGGTCATATTAGTGGGCTAAATATTTTATTATTATTTTTTCCAAGGCCCACTCTTGGTGCTGCCACTGTTTGCTGATTAAATGCATGTGAAGTATTTGATGATAATCTAATAATCTTTTCAACTCTCTTTGGAATTTCTTTGAATGATACATTGTTTCTTTTATTTGTTGTTTTTTTTGCTTGTGATGGCAAGTTCTTTTTGGTCTGCCTGTTGTTTTCAGGTTCATCATGGTGGTGCTGGTACCACTGCAGCTGGTCTTAAAGCTGCGGTAATATTGATGGCTAGCTTTTAACATAGATATATACTTGAAGTTCCATGGCATGCAATTTGTGCCTCATGTTGACATGTTGTTTTTGAAATATAGTGCCCAACCACCATTGTACCTTTCTTCGGTGACCAACCTTTCTGGGGAGATCGAGTACATGCCAGAGGAGTAGGTCCTCCGCCCATCCCAGTTGATGAATTCTCACTTCCAAAATTGGTTGGTGCAATAAATTTCATGCTAGATCCAAAGGTAGTCGCGAAATTTCTTCATTCGCTAATTAAATATCTTTATTAGGCCTAGTGGAATTGAGTTTTATCTTAAAGAAATGATCCTTACATATCGTTAACAGACAGTTTTTTTTTTGCTTAACCAATTGAATGCATCATCATGCAAAGTTCTGGCGAGGAAGATAAATGGCATGCGCAATGACTGATACACCAGCTTGGATAGTGGATAGTCTTATGGCCAAAGCTGTTTTAGCACACCAGTATGAGCATGTAAATTTGGTGGAAGAGTGTTTTTTTTAGCCGAACGGCTGCCCAATCCCCTCTCTAAATCTCTAAATCTCTTGTTTTCAACACAAGATTTTACCAACTTAACTAGTTGTCACCCACAAAAGTTTAAGCCAGATAAATGGAAAAGCAAAGGCACTGAGTCACCGACACAATCAAATGACTTTAAAGTTTCCATATTTTCATAGAGCTTTACTGTCGATAGTTTTGGTAGGGATTTAATTCATAGAACAATGTGATACCGCTAGACAACTTGCAACTATAATGGATTCTTGGATGGAGAAAAGTATTATTCTGATTGCAGAGGAACCATGACAGGTGAAGGAGCGTGCAGTTGAACTTGCTAAGGCCATGGAGAAAGAAGACGGGGTAACTGGAGCAGTCAAAGCGTTTTTTAAACATTACCCTTGCTCAAAGACTGAACCCAAGCGGGAGGCAGAGCATTCGCCAGAACCGTCAAGTTACTTCTCCATTAAAAGATGTTTTGGTTGTTCCTAAGTCTCAGAAAATGGTCTCTGCATATATGCTCGTTAGCTATACACCAGCATTATTGCATGGTCACGTGCTCGACAGTGTGATTTTACTGTCAGCCTCTTCTCGACTTCTCGTGAATCTTTTCCCTTGGAGTCTTATTCCTGCTTCCAGAATTGCAAGTATTGGGTTTTGCCAAGTCAATATATATTAACTACACAAGGTAACTATTTTTGCTTATATTATTTATTTATTATACCTATTTGTACAGCATCTTTTTTGTTCTGTTTTCTTCTGCCCGTAATATCTTTTTGATTGAGAGGATTTTGCTAGGTTTCTGTTAGTCCTGGCATTGACATTTTATCTGAAATCAACATTTATTCTCAATATATATTTTGTTCTTATGGTGAAGGAATTCCTGTGAAATTTGATTTTTAAAGAAAATAGTAGATATTATTCATTTTAACAGGAAAATTAAACTTTATCTCATTAACAAATTAGATTTTTCTTTAATTCCTTAATTTATAAGATAGATTTTAAGAATTTTTGGATTGAGCAAGGGCAGTCGGCCCCGCTTGCCTCTCATGGCTCTGCTACTCATTCAGCTTTTAATCAATGTGAACATCATAGTTTGGTTTGTCGACTCATTTTTTTTATTGTGTACTGTGAGAATTGCTAAATTGTTTTCTATGTCACCTAATTGCCTTCACATGTGTGACTTTGTTTAAATTAGAGCCAAGTTCAAGCTTTAAGATTGATTAGAATTTAGAAATCATTATTTATGTATAACATTGTAAAAATGGCAGCCAAAGAGCATAAATGTGACAAAACCCTGGTTCAAAACCCAGATTCCGGTACCCGGACCCGGTCTAGGTAAACTTGGATTTGAAAAATCCAGGTAAAACCCCGGGTCTAGTACATAAAAAAGTTGTCCAGGTGAGACTTTTTTTTTTTGCCTTTTAATTGATGTTCTCATTTTATAAAATAAGGATAAGTGCTTGTGGGAGAATATTACTGTAGCTTTCATGATACTTGCCAAAACTAACATATATTTAATGGACAGTGGCCATTTCCGAATAATACTCATTAATAATACCAAAACCAAACTCATCAATAACCCATCTCCCTTTGGGATCACAGATGTTTGTGGATACTTTACTTCATCGGTTCTCCAAATTTTGAGGTAGTAAATTTCTAATTAAAAATATATCAACACGTGTACTAAATAAGTGAAATATATGAGTTTTTTTTTGGCCGAAAAGGGAGCTTCCTCTCCGGTCACTTCCGGGACGGATCTTTTAGGTTGGCTTTTATTTGTGTTTTAGTTTAGTTTTTATTTTATTTTTTTTTTTTGGTTTTGGTTCTGTTTTTGTTTTTTTTAATTAAATGTACTATTATTTTAGATGTTTGATGTTGGTGGTGGTGGTGGTGGTGGTGGTGGAGGGTGATGTTATTGGTGTTATGTTTTTTAGTTTGTTATGTTTTCAGTTTGTGTCGTGTTGGGCTCTTGACGATCGCTCTATTGAGTTGTTTTATGCTATGGTGATTTGTCGGTAGAATCTTGATAGTGTCGTGTCATGGTAGACTGTAGCATGGTTCTTCAGAGGATTGGACATGCTATCTCTGAGGTCTATTTTGATTTTGAATCCTTCTGCCAAGCCAAAGTAGCTTTAAGGAGCGGCTTTGATAGAGTTTCGCTGTGTTATAGTTTTTCCTTTTTGTAGGTTTTTTTTTCCATTTTGTATTGTTAGGTTTATTACCAGATCTTGTCTGGTTAAATTCGTATTGTTTTGTTAATCTACTATATTTCTCTTCCGCTAAGATTTTGATGTTCACCGGCTCTAGATTGAGGTGGATTACTAGAACAATACCATAAATTTCCTCATGCACCACAATCTGATTTTAAGAGTGAATTAATTTTTCTTTTTGGTTAGAAGAAATTTATAATGATTGGAGTTTGTTGTTTTATGTTTTTTTTTTTTTTTTTTTTTTTGGTATTGTTAGGTTATGTCCTAATTGGATTTAATTCTTAGGTTAGCATATCTACTTTCAAAAAAAAAAAAAACACACAAGCTCTCCATTTATTAAGGCTAGACACAACATGATGTCAGCAGATCTCGAGGAACTTGAACAGGCTTTTGCGGGAACATGAAGCTACTGTTGATAGTGACAAGAACTTTAAGATATAGATATTGAATTTATTAAAGAGAGAATTGTCCCACTAAGGAACAAAAATATTAGATTTAAAAGTAGAGGATACCTCTTGAGTTAGAAAATCTCTATGGGTCAGAAAAGTTTAGTGATCTCCTTAGCGCCAATATTAAATGTTTATTTTATTCTTTCGCCCTCACGGTGTATTGGAATTCGATCTATCGGCATCGGTGTTCTAAAACGCGCTAGGCGCTAGTCGGGCGGCGACCTAGCGCCTAGGGCGCCTAGGCGGGGCCTAGACAATTAGTCGGCAGACAGTTAAAAATATAATATTTTCCAACATCATAATTCATAAATAATCCAAATCATATAAATTCAAACAAAATGTAATAAACATAAAACCATTAATCAAACTCAATCAACCACATAATGATATAAAATATCATTTAATTAAGTTCATGTTCATCATCCTATAACAAAGTTGAACTACACTAAATATCTAATTCTTCATCTAATTCGAACTCATCATCTTGAAGTTCTTCATCAGAATCAAAATCATCTTCATCAAGTTCTCTGTATTCAACATTTCTGGCACTTTTTCGAGGTTGTAATATGTCATTAGCCTCAGATGCTTCTCCAATCATCCTCCAAGTAAGCCCTGAACCGGGCTCTACTTCTTCATCATCACCAGAGTGAGAGTCACCACCCTCAACGATCCATCCTTGTGCATTAGTAGCATCTTTGGCTTCTAATACATCAACTTTCAAATCCTTCTCCATTTTGCGCTTGTTCTTCAACTTGGCATTAAAGGAAACATAGACAAGATTGTTTAATCGATTCACATCTAGTCTATTCCTTTTCTTCGTGTGAATCTACATAAATAATTTAAATAAATCAATTAATATTAATAATTACAAAATAAAATAATCAAAATTTAGCTAATGTTAAATATTTACCCTCTCAAAAGTGCTCCAATTTCGTTCACACCCGGATGAACTAGTGGTTAATGACAATATCCTTTTTGCCATTTTTACCAAGTTCGTTGTATGATATGTCCATATGTACGCCACCATGAAACTACAAATGAACATAAATAGTTTGAATGAAATATAAGATTTTTTATATATTTTGCAAAATAATTCAAATGAATACTTTATTTTTACCTGGATTAAAAACATCAATCGATATCCGACATGCTTTTACCCCCACTTCTTTACCAAAAGCTTCTTCTTTTGCCTTGTATGAAGCCAACTCCTCATTTATCACCTTACTCTGCATGTCGATGTCATTGGGGAAGAAAGCCTCCACAACCGTAAATACTGCATCCATTACTTTCACATCGTACTCGATACTTGAATCCTTATAGTAATAGTAAGGATTTAAAAGATAAGCAACACAATGTAATGGAGTATCAAGCCGCCCTTCAATTTTACTATCAATAATCTCCAAGATTGGCCGATAATTACTCTCAATATTGTTCAATGCATCCTTGATCTCTTCTTTTGCAATCTTTAACTCTCCATAAACAAACCACATGGATGGCTTTCTATCCCCATCAACTAATCTAAGCACTCTCACCAAAGGTGCAAACACCTTCAAACATTGGGTCACCCCATTCCAAAAAGAGATACTCATCACCGTGGCAAATGCAGCTTTCCCTTTAGCTTGCTTCGACCATATGCACTCATCCCATTCCGCGCTAGCAAACATGGTTCGCAAACTTTCTTTTTTCTCGATCAAACTTTGTAAGGATAAGAAAGCTGAAGCAAACCTAGTTACTCCCGGTCTGACTATGTCCCTCTGTTTTGTAAACGATCTCATCATGGACAAAGTCTTGTGATGGGCATACACGAAAATGGTGAAAGCCTTGGCACTATCAATGGTTTTCTTGTATCTCGGCAATTTCCCAATACTTTCAAGCATTAGGTTGATGGTGTGAGTAGCACATGAACTCCAAAAAATATTTGGCATCTTCGCCTTCAACAACTTTGCCGCGACCATATTGTTCGAGGCATTGTCTGTTACAACTTGAACCACATTTTCCGCCCCTACTTGTTCAATGCCCGTCATCACATACTCATAAATGTGCTCCGCAGTATGCGCCACATCAGAACTTTCCTTGGAAGAAAGAAAAGTGGTGCCTATTGTGCAATTAATACACAAATTCATAATGCTTCTCCTTTTCCTATCACTCCAAGCATCTGTCATGATAGAACACCCGTTCTCCATCCACTCCTTCTCATGTAGTTTCAGGAAATCTTTAACACTTGCAACTTCCTCTTTCAACAATGGCTCCCTCAACTCATATTGGCTAGGACCTCTGAAACCCGGTCCAAATTGACCAACTGCTTCCATCATCGCTATCCAACTGTCATTGTCAATAGCATTGAAAGGAATTCCGGATTCATACACCCACTTAGCAACAAATCGCTTGACATTATGCGTTTTTTCTTTAAAAAGCGCTTCATTAATATTTTGTTATCTCATTGTTTTACCATCACTAGTTGAAGAATCAGGAGGGGTTACCACTGTCCACCTAGCTAAAGGGCCGTGATGTCGTGGGGGTCTTGAATCTAACCCTTCTTCTATTTCACGAATTTCTTCTTCTTCTTCTTCTTCATCGCCCCCAATATTAACTCATTGTCTTATCTCACTAACATGCTTCTCCTTTCTTTTCTTCCTATTCCTTGCCTCTAAAATGGCTTGTCTACACTTCTTTTGATCTTCTTTACTAGACTTTGGACATTTTGCAACATTCCCCGATATATGCCCAATATGTTCCTTCATTCGGTAAACTCCACCGGAAATTTTTTTTGAACACAACTTGCATTTTACTTTATCCAAGTTATTCGGATCCACTAAAGCCTCATACTCCCATCCAACATCATTTGAATTCCGTTTAAGAACGGGACTACTCTTCGAATTAGAAGCCGCGGAAGAAGAAGCCATGTCCTATCCTATATAGTATAAATCAATTAATTTAATAAGCATTCATCATTATTAACAAAAATTACACTTTAAAAATAGTAAATCAAAACGAAAATTAAAATAAGATTTTAGGAAAAAAATCAACAAAATTAAATGTCAAAGACCAATATCATAGTCACTGTCAATTTTAGTGTCTATGGGTTATGCATGCAATCACAAAAACAAAAATTCAAAGCAACCATTACATAATTAAACTGTGAAATACTTAAATTTTAGTGTCAATTTTACATCAGAATTTAACTGTCAATGTTCTAAAAAGAAATGGTACTTTGACATCCCTAGAGGTACACATTATAGAATATTTCAAAGCAACCATTTCCTATTTCAATTCAAAGACTCAAAAATGGTCGCACATCTCTGCGGAAGTTCATTTAATTTAATCAACCAAATGGCAAATAGCAATTGCAACATCTTCCCAAATCCCAATTTTTAAGAACCAAAATTCAAGGCTTATGACAAGCTTCGTTGGTGTTAGGATGAAGAAGGCTGCAGAGGCTGAAAAGGAAGAAAAGAAGTTTGATTCGTGCTATTCTATTAAAGCTTTTATCCAATATTTCTGATTTAAATTTTGGCATATTTTTGTCTATGGAAAATATTACTGAGCAGTGAGCATTGTGATCAATAACAACAATAAATCAGAGAGAATAAAAAAATCAGAGAGAAAATATTACTGAACACTGGTGCTCTCTATTGAGAAAAAAAAAATACCTTGAGTGAAATCGCAGAAGGCTGAACGATATGAAGAAAAGAAACGCAGTCGACGCAGAAAGAGAGAGGCAGAAAACTGAAGAAAAAGAAGGTTTTTTTTTTTTTAATATACACACTAACCAAAACGACGTCGTTTTGGCTGCTTATTTAAACAGCCAAAACGGCGTCGTTTTAGCCGTAGAAATAAGACCAAAACGACGACGTTTGGTAAAAAAAAATACAGCGCCGATACACGGCCGATTAGTGGCCGTGTATCGGCGCTACGCGGCCGATCGGCGGCGCCTAGGCGCCGATTTCACGCCGACCGCGCGATTACCACCACCGATTTGGTGGTAATCGCGGCGGCTAAGGCCCGATTAACGAGTATGCGCCGCCTAGGCGGCGCGTTTTAGAACACTGATCGGCATAGTCATTCACTTGCCGACACCTTGTTTTGTGCCAATGAACTTCGGATCGAGTAAATGGAAATAGTTGTATATTTATAGCACACCTATTGTTTCCTAAGGTAGACAAATTGGGATATGACCTCATTCTATAGACTCTCCCCCTCTTCAAAATCGGTCTCCAAGTTTAACTTAGGCGTAGCTCGCTTCTTTTGGATGTGAAGATGTGTCAAAACAAAATACCTAATAGTAATAGTTGTTAGCTCTCCCAAGCAAATTCTCACTCCATTGTTATCATGAGCCATACTCCTACGGGAGGCAGCGGTAGTTAATTTTCTCTAATAGAAATATTCTAAGTTTGTCTTGAATTTGTTTTCAAATAATTTTTTTTTTTAAATTCAGTAGACAAATCATTTGGTTCAAAACTTTGCAAAAGGGGAAGTTTTCTTACTTTTTTGGACTTCCTGTAGTAATGTCAGACGAGTTTATGTTAGAAGAATGTGCACCAGAATCCCTCGTGATGATGATGATGATGATGAGGTTCACAGTGTGATTATCAATTTCAATTAGAACATGAAAATGTGATTAAATTAGTCGTAATTACTCGTGGGAGAAGTCGAATAAAGGAGGATATTGTTGAATGAGGAAAATGACCGAATGACGTTGAAAGAATTGATCGGGGAGTCGTATGAGGTAAAAATCTCACGTACCATTCTGTAGAGTGTCAAGAGGGGCTATAGTTTGATAATTGGATATACCATTGTTTCTGCAAGCTAGTACATTTGTAACTGAGAACCATCATTAGAACAATAATGCTAGACGGTAGTGGGACGATGGGAGAGTGCTTAGTGTCTAGATCTTCTAAGTGACGCTTAGACGGGGCTAGGCACTTAGCGGTTTTATTTAAAAATATATAACTTGTAAGTAAATGGAACTTTAGAATTTTTTTTTTTTTTTTTTTTTTTTTTTTTTAGTTTAGTATAGTGGCAATCTAATTCCCGTCCCAATCATGTTAGCGGGATTTCAACTCCAGATTTCTTATTTCCACTAAAGAGATTTTATCAACCGAATCAGCTGACATTTATAAATGGAACTTTAGACTTCTTAAAATGTATGTACGTGAAATGTAACCTAAACATGTCTCCTGATTCAGACAAAAAGGAATAAGACATTGCCTGCTCTAGATGTTTCAACATTTTGGACAGTACTAACCTCACTGGCTATGTTTAGTTAGATTCAAAAAAAAAAAAAAAAAATATTATATATATTATTCTAAAAAACATTATGTGGTAGTAGGGATGTCAATTTGGGTCATGATTCGTTTATTCGTTCGATTCGATTCGCTTTAAAGCGAATACAGGTTTGAAAAAATGGATTCGTTTAATAAATGGGTCAATTCGATTCGATTCGTTTATTAAACGAATTGAATACAAATTTAAGCTCATTGATTCGTTTATTCGTTTAGGATTCGTTTTATTATTTTTATTTACTAGTTCTTGTTAATTTTCAATTAAGATTCGAGAAATTATAGCTAATTATCATAGAAAAAGTAATATTTTCGATATTTGGTGAAGTATTTTTAATAAATATATTAATTACATATTTCATATGTATATATTATGAAGAATTAATGTAAATCAAGTGTGGTAAATTATTTTATTAAATAATATCTTTGACTAAACGAATATTCATATTTGATTCGTTTAATAAACGAATCGAATACGAATCCTGATACTAGGATTCGTTTAATAAACGAATTGAATACGAATCCATCACATTTTGATTCAATTCGTTTATGATTCGATACAAATTCGATTCGTTGATTCGTTTTGCCACCCCTAGGTGGTAGTGAGAGCATGGGCAATTAAAATAATTCCATCTTCGAGTTCGTGTAAAGTGTCGTGCTCAACACTGTCCACTTGTCGAAGCCACATGCGTACAAGAAGAGTGAGTTGGCACCCTATTCCTGAAAGCTACACGTGTCTACTTATTGATGGAAGGAAAACCTATCTGTATTATGACGTGGAAAGCCACGTAGGCAGCTGTTGTAACAGAATCACTCAAGTTTTAAATTTCTATTTTTAGGCGCCAAAGAACTTGATTGGTGGATATAGATCCAAGAATCAGGATGCAGCTTTTGATGTATAAATATGAGACTTGTTTCTGTAAAATTCCATTTATGACCATTCAATGTCGTTCACCTCTCAATTCATTTACAAAACTGAATTAGCGGTGGAATTTATGTCAAATCTTAAATGAATTGAATTAAAATATTATGAATATATATTTAATTCGTTTAATAAATAAATCTTAATTTTAGTAGATTTATTATAAATAATCCATCAAATATATATAATATTATTATTTTTATATGATAATTGACAATTTCTCTAATTTTAGTTTTAAAAAAAACAATTAGCAAAATAAAAATAATAAGTGAATCAGTGAATTCAAATTCATATTCGCTTCATTAAATAATGAATCAAATTGAATTGATTTATTTATTGAACAAATTATTATTTTTTTTCAAATTCACATCATCTTTAATACATATCGAATAAATGAATTATAACTCAAATTACCCTATTGTTGTCAGAACTGATTCATCGTCTAAACATTTGTACATGTACCACTCTCTTGTTGCTGTATTTGGCATTTTGGTTTGATTGTGACAAAACAAGAAGATAATAAGATTTTGCATATTACATATCCGAATTTGAATTCAGTAATGAGTTAAATTTAATATAATTTTTATAAAATATTATTGGTAGTTATTGAATAATATTTTAAATATTACAAAATCTTAATTGTTTATTATAATTAAAACACGCATGGCAAAAGCATGGGCTAAGGGAAGTCTACATAGGCGGCTAACACGGGGCCTCAAAATTTAGATTAAAATATAAAGGCCTTTGAGTCTAAAAAAAATCAAATTTAAAACGTATAATATGATTTATATTTTTTATTCTTTACCGGTATAAAATTATTAGAAAAACAATAATGGGCTTCAAAATGATGGAGTGGACTTGCAATGTTGTTTCTTCTTCAAGTTCTAAGTTGAAGTTCATACTTTTTCACCAATGATTTTACTTAGTCAATCTGTAAACGTATTAGATTGGGGAAAGAGAGCCCAAGCCATGATATCAAATCCCAACATGCCAACTCATAATTGAGAAATAGATTTTAAAAATTAGGATTTTGGGATCGGGTCATGGTATACCCGGATCCATGCGAGTCCGTAATTCTGGTATCTAGATCCAAAATTTTATTAATTTTATATAAATAAAATTTAAAAAAGACAAAAAGAAATTGGATTTCTTGAGTTGGGCAGTTTTATGTGGGTCTATAATTCCGAGACATGGTCCATAATTTATTAATTTTGTACAAAAATTTAAAAAAAGATTAAAAAATATATATTTCGGGATTCGATCCAAGTATACCCAGATTTTCAGATCTGATCAGGCCATATCCAGATCCAGATATGTACTGATCTGGAATTATGGGACATAAATCCATAATTGTAATAATTTTATACAAATATAATTGAAAAATAATTTTAAAAATCCAGATTTTCGGATCCTGTCCGGATATACCCGGATCCATATTTTTTTTTTCCCCGGATCTAGATAAGTCTGAATCCACCAAAACACATCCAAATCCAAACCCAAACCCGGATCTGCATAAATCCTGGTGCATATCCGAATTTTGTCATCCCTAAAAGTGAGTTATGGAAATTTTAAAGTAGGAAAACAAATTTTGTAAAACGATTTACGGATTTGTATATAAATCATTTTTAGGAAAATGACAAAACTTTTTTGGAAAACATTTACATTGATCAAGTTTCAGAAAATATTTTTCAGAAATCATTTTATAGGAAAACAAGCGGATCCTATAAGATAAAAAAATTCTTCACTACGCAATAAAAAAATATCATTACATGACAATAATATTTTTGTCTTTTCCAATTATATGCAATTTAATGCGTATATTTATCATTTATCATATTTGCAATTTAATGATATTTTTTTCATGTTTGATAGTTGAAATTTTAAGTTGAATGCTATTAAATTTTATGTTTGTTGATAAATATTTCAATTTTATATTAATCAATTTTAGGTTCATTTGTGTAAGTGTCAATTTTAATAGACCCATTAACCCTATTATTATATGCAGCAGCCACAATTTTAATGTCAAATTCAACGTAACTTTAAATGATTTGCTTGTTGATTAATAATTGAATGTTTTTTGTAGTGCGGTGACTACAGCCACTTAATTTGTTTAATTAGGCTCAATAATATTCCACTTCAAATTTCACCTTAAGAGTTTTCAAAAAATGAAAAAAAAAAGAAAAAAGAAAGGGCTAGTGAAAATAAGAGGGGAAAAGTTTGAAACAACACAATAATATTTTCCAATGAAATAGAGCAAATTAATCATTTTTTATTTCATTTTGAATTTGGATCCAGTGGTAAATTAAATTTAGGCAAAAATATAAAACTGACCCTCTAACTTTCATGTTTAGTCAATTTAATCCTGTAACTTTCAGTTTTGTCATTTCAGTCCTCTAACTTTCAATTTTTGTCAATTCAATACCCCGTTACAAATTCGCCGTTATTGTTTCCAAAACGACACCGTTTTCATTTATTTTTTTTATTATTTTTTTCGGAATTAAAAATAAAAATCTAAAAAAAAAGAAAAGAAAGAGAGAGAGAGGGGGAACGATCTTCTCCTCTTCTTAGAGAAGGGGAACGATCTACTTCTCAGCATTTTTGCCTTAAATTTATGTTGAATAGTTAGTGAACAGACAGAGAGAATTATTACAGTTAATTCAGTATTAAATAAATATTAATCAAACTAAACATTGAATCTTAATCCCTTTAATTCGACCCCATATCCTGTGATTGATCTTTATCCAATGTAAACAAAGCCAAAAATATTTTTAGGGTTTCATGCAAATATACCATATGCTAGCCATCTAGATACATGTAGAATATATTATGTGACATAAAATTTTTATTTATTTTTAGCAAAATTATATTAAGGTCCTGACATGAACTCGATTTCATCTCTTAAATTTTCGGCCTGGCAACGAAGATTTCGATTAATAATGTCAGTCCAATTATTATTCTTATTATTATTATTTTTTTTGTAATTATAATATAATATCTTATATATAAAATTATATTAATTATGCATTATATGCACTGTACATTGTGCATCTTGTGGAAGAGCATCGTACTTGCTCATGTCACGTTTAGGTTTGGCAATCAATCGGGCGGACTGGAATTTTCCAATCCAAATTCATTTGTTTATATAATCGAATTTTTATCAAAAATAAAAATATCAAATTTTTATCAACATAATTAGAAATTATTCACTGAGAGTACATAAACGCACGCACCATCATATTAAATCAAATAGTTGAAGTTAAATCTAATGTTGATATGAATTTCCTTTTTAAAACAAAAATTAATAAAATTAGAGACCACAAGATAATTTTTTATTTTTTTTAAATCGTTGGAAATTCCTCCGTCAAATCATCTCTTTCGAGCTTAAGCGGAGCAGGTAAAACCCGCTGTAAGAAACACACTCACTGAATTCGAACTCAAGACCTAAAGATCAAATCCTGAACCCTGTACTGTCAAGTCAAGCCACAACCTTACTTGAACAAGACCACAAGATATTGTTAATTCTTTATCCTTTTTTCTTCCTCTCTTGTTTCGCTATTTCCTACTTGTTCTGCCGTCAAAGATGTTAGCGACATATTCTCAAGATGAATTTTGATGACGCAACACTAGAAGTCTTCGACGTTTATTAACGAGACATTACAAAAATATGTCGAAGCACATTGGTGGTGAAGAACAATGAATGTGAAGACTAGCGCATATTGAAGAAAATCTTGTGTAGTATTAGCTTAGAGCTCTATTTGTAAAGTGAATTGTTTACTTAAGTATCTAAGCTTATAGGACACATGCACATTCATATAGATACATTAGGGTCATGTGCAAAATATTTTAAACCTTCAAATCCTGCATTTTGGCACTAAGACCGGCATACCGGTCCCCTAAAATGACATATCGGTGGATTTGCTCTGTTTTACAAGCTCTCTGGAACCGACATAGATCATACCGGTCCAATAGATTGATTACGCCCAAAAGATACTTGCGGTTATCGCAGTATAGCTGGGGTGTCGATTCCTCAGAGAGATGGTTACATGAACTGATTTATTCAAACAAGAACGTTAACAGTAACTTAAATAAAGAAAAAGAATGAATTAATAATATAAGATAAAAACTATGGAAAAATATTTAGGAAAATCAGCAGAGAGATATGGCAAAGCATCGGGAATCCCTCTTGTATCAAACTCCTATATTCAGTTATTGATTCATGTTTATTACACAATTGAAGGTTTCACATCACAAACCAACAATCGGAAGATATTCAATTCTACACCTATTAAGTTCTAAGGTAATCAATGATTATTTTCTCTATGTTAACAGCACACAAAAAGTCATCGTTACGAGCTATCTAACGTCGACAATATACCCTCAGGTAATACTGCAGCAGAAGACCAACACATAAAATAACTTTTACCGGCCACAACTAAGTTCGTAAATCACACATAGAAGAAGCATGACTGGATCTATATGGGAGTTGACAAAACATAATTTCTGGATTCATATAACGAAAGATAATAAAGAATAATAAACATCAATTTTATTAAGGAATAAAGTTCATTCAAGAATCAATAACATGAATATAAGAGTTGAATACAAGAGTTCATCCTTAGCTTTGCCTAGGAGATTAGTTCTCCATTCAGAAGAGAGAAACCGCGTTGATAGATCGGAGAGACATCATGTTTGGCTTGAAGTTCTTCGTTATTCTCTCTTGATTTTATGTTTGTGGCTCTTTATTCAGAGTTTCTCCTCTGTTTCTCTCTGATTTTTCTCCTCTGTTTAGGGTTTGGACGAAGTTGGGTTTATATAGAAAAGCCTTTGAGTCATAATACGCATCAAAGACGGCTAAATCAGGGTTTTAGGTTGTTCCGGGGCGTCGCGGCGCCAATGCTACGGGAAAGGTGTATGGAGGGGTGCAGGCGCCGCATGGCCAAGAAGTTGGGGGCCGCGGCGCCAGTGGTTCTTTTCGCTAGTGCTTCGCGTCGTGCATCATGTTGTTCCCTTGCGTGTCCGATGCTTCTGTTAGGCTCTGAAACATGTTTAATTACTCCATTCTTCATATTCCATTGCTCCTAATAACAAAGCATAAAACAAACTCTAATCAAGATTAAATATATAATAATTAAGCCGAGTTAGCATTGTTCTGAGTACACTTTCGTGCACTTATCAGGTCCACATGTGTATTGCATAGCTACTGAAACCGGCATACACGATACCGGTGTACATACTGTTGGACAATTATGATCCATATCATCACTATTTGTAAAAGAAATTGTGTTTTTGTATAAATTAACTATGTGACAAAAGGAAATTGCTATTTTATCATTATTGTAATTGGATTACTTGGATATATATTAATGATAAAAGTTCATATGATTAAATCAGATTAATAAGATATGAGACAGTATTAATCCACGAACGGTTCAATCATTAAATATCTCTAGTCGTAGTATTATCGAGACTGGACATTGATAATGCGGAATAGACTAATATTACACTTGTGCGCGTTATGGAAGCTTAACGACATAGTTCTCATATATTTAGGTATTGGATACTTATGCAAGTGTGATAAGAGGTTCTGTTAGCCGTTAGACCGAGAACGGTTCATTTTGGATAGACCCACTCGGAATCCCATTGGTAGTATGACTATGTGTCTATGAGAATCTGATTCAGTGTAGGTGTATGTGATCTTTAATCTGACACTTACGTCGCTATTAGTTGGGACAATCAATTTACTTTGGTATTGGTCGTCCGGAGCTTTAACAAGTTCTGTGTACGTCTGTATTGAGTTTACTGAGAATCGTAGTGTATTGGAAGTGATGTTAAGATGAGAGTATCACTTCAGTCATATGGAGATGATGGTCACATATGATATAAACTAGTACTCTTAAAAGCTGCAGCTATCGGGAAAGTATGACTAGGTCATGACTTTCTGATCACAGAGACTAGTTACGCGGGATCCGAAATATGCTTCGTACGGGGCAGAAACAGAGTCAGCCCTAGGCCTAGCATGTGACATCCGATATTGGATCGTATTACACATTACATTTGTATTACTACGCCTGATACAGATAATATTCCTCAGCGGATATTTCTAGAGAATTGGGTAGGCACGGTGTTTTTCTAGAAGCCAACCATGTCTTGTAAATCGGTGAGAACGTGGTACGGGGTATGCACGTGTTCGGATAGTCCGACAACCGGATTTACTGCCAACATATCCAGGAATCTCTTTGGTTGCTTCCCAAAGATTCACCAATGACATTTGACTCGAATAGAATTAATCTGGGATTAATTATGAGAGAGAAAATTTATCTAGGATTAATTGCGGCAAGAATTAATCTTGGATTAAATTCGTTTAGAAGAGAGAACGCGATTAATTTAGAATTAATCGATAAAATAAATTTAATAGTTAAATTATATTTTTCTATTTAATTTATTTACTTGGGCTAAAATAATATATTGGATATATTAATTGAAATCGGATTTCAATAAGAAATTAAAATTGGATTTTAATTCGGGGGAACAAATTAATTTGGAATTAATTCGTAAGCGACTATCGTAATAGTTTTGCTAGGCATAATTATTTAATTAAATTGGATTTAATTATGCAGCGACGAAAAATTCGTTTAATTCAGAATTAAATGAACCCGAACTCAAGTTTAGTTGTGTGTTGTGTAAGCCAACTTAAATTTGGAATTTAAAAGTGGTGGGACCCACTTCACTTACATCAATTGTCAAAAGTGTGATGGAAGTAGTTGGCATAATAAATTGGATTCATTTAACACACAACCTACCAACTTTTGTAACACAACACTATTCCTCTCTTTTCTCCCTCATTGACCGATTGCTTCTTCTCTCCATAGGGAAAATTTTGCTTCAAATTTTTTTTCAAAGCTAGCACTTTTGGGGTCATTTGAGGTGATAGGGAAACTCACCCAAGGTTCAATCAACTCAACACAAAGCTTGGAGCTTCATCCATTCAAAGAAATTTCGAATTTCACCCATAACCAATGTAAGTAATTCTGCAACTTCACTTGGTTAATTCACACCTTAAATCATGTTTAGAGATCTTGTGGCATGTCTAGGAGACTAACACATACTGGTGTCCATATTCGTGAACTTAATTATTGCATAGCTACTGGAACCGGCAATGACCATACCGATGATCATACCGGTGAGCCTATTTATTTTGCATAGCTACTAGAACCGACAAGGACCATACCGGTCATCATATCGGTGTAACATATATATTCAAACGATAATATAGCAGTTGTATTTGCCAGACCGGTATACCGGTGTCTGGAGAAATGCATACTGGTCTCAGACAGAGCTGTTGAGTTCTCACTTTACTATAAATTGAATCCCGAATTCGTTTTTACCACACACTTCAGCCTTCATATAATCTCTACTAAGGCAAAAACAGAGAGTTTACTAAACCTTCATAATCATACATTCCCATTCATCAAGCTCACACACTGCACCTTCATATTATTAGTAGTGAGCTTAGAACATTTAGGGTAAGCAACTCACATCTTGAATCTTTATTATCTTTATGAGTTCCAAGTGTATTTCTTAAATCTTTATCAAACACTTGTGGTTGTGAAATCTCTTTGTGAGTGAGTTAACTCAAAAGGGTGATTATAAATGTTCGTGAGTGAGCCTACTTATAAAACTCATTGTAAGAGATTTGGAGTAAACCTAGCATGTAAAACTCTTGGTTGCGGATGAGCCACGAAAAACTCGTTGTAAGTTGTGGAATCAATTTAGTGGAAATATTCAAGTACGGCTTGAGGGAGTGAACGTAGATATTGTTGGCCGAACCACTATAAATCACCAGTGTTATTTTCTCTATCCCTAAACTCTTTACTTATTGCAAGTTTTATTTTATCTATGTTTATTGTTTAGAAACTTGCTTTTTTGTGATATATTATAATTGAGAAGATTAACCTAAGAAAATCGGCAAAAATTTGTAATTCTGTATTATTATGCCATAACCCAATCCACCTCCCTCTTGAGTATATAGAGTTGTGTGTTGTATTACTTATAGGTAATTTCAAAAGATTTCTTCGCAAGAAATAAATAAATGAAATTCTTGTGGACGATCTATTTTTTTTTTTTTTAAGTATTTGTCTGTTTTTTTTTTTTTTATGAAAAAGATTTATTTTTTATTTTTATAATTATATAGATAATATTTATAATACACTTATAGTACAACTCACCAGATTTCTTATGAACATGAACTCTAAAATCAATTTGAAATTCATTGTGAGACTATATAGATATACTTGTAATACATACATATAGTATAATCCACAGTTCTATCGAACATGAGTATAAAAATTTACTCTTATATATTTATAATTTTATGAAATAATAAAATTTGAGTTTGTAGGGACTCAAACGAATCATTCCACAAATAATTAGAGAAAACATGAATATTAATCATTTTTAGCATCAATATTTATTATTTTAACGTCGATATATTTTGATGCTAAAAACCTTATTTTTTATAACAGGACTCAAACGAATCACTCCACAAATAATTAGAGAGAACATGAGTACTATTAGACTACAAACCTAGTGGCTTGTGGACAATCTATTGAAGTAATTAATTCACACTTAATATGATCAATTTTGACTCTATTTCGTTTGTGGAGTGATTCGTGATCAAATGAATGAAATATTAAAAATTTATCATGAACTCCAGTAGTAGAAACAAATTTTGAGAGAGACGAAAATGCCTTGCTCCATTAATTCTCTTGTGTAAAGACGTTATTTGTGGCAAGATAATTTTTTATTTTTTGTTTTTTGTTTTCAATTAAAACCCACTTTGATTAATGGAATGATGATTTGTTGGTACAAGAGAGAAAGTTAATTAACAATATTAAAATTAAAAATAAAATAATTATAGCCCACAATAGTTAAAAGAATGTGGAAGATAAACAAACACAACTAGCAATGGGAAAAGATGAGAAAATGACATTGTTATTATATAATTAGGTTAGCTTAGCTTTGACAAAGAGCTCACAATTGGTTCAATAACCCTAACCACACATGTCTCCATTTGCCACATCTCTATCAAAAACCAAGAATTAATGGAACAAAATCAAGACGACTAGCTCATCAAAGTCTTGTTTTTGACAATTAAATTAATTAATTAGTCCAAATTTAGGATGAAAATTTATTTAAAAATTGTATTAGTTCTTGTCAAGCTCAACCATTATGTTTTAGTTGGAATTGAACATATAGTGAGAGTTAATTTTTTTTATTTTTAATTTTGGTTGGGTTTCTTTGCATCATCATCTTTGGGGAAATTGGTCAAAATTATCTAACAAATCATTATAACTATAGTGATAGTTATAATATGCTTATTAACGCCAACCTAACGCAACCATTGAAGTCATCAAATCAACTACTTTTAAAATTTAAATCATTTTACTTGCTAGTTTACGGTTGATATTTGTATTTTAATGGTAATATTTGTGTAATCTTTATGTCATGGTTCATATTTATTATTGTGTTCATTATATATAGAGTAATTTTTTTTTTATTTTTTTTTTATTTTTTTTTGTGTTGAGTAGTTTCTCTATCGTGATATCAGAGTCAAGATTTCGTACTAAAACTTTCATATACTCACTTTCTCTGTCAATTGATTGCCATTTTTAATCTAATACTTAATTGATTACTCTTCTAAATGAGCAAATGCTCATATATATATATATATATAATATATATATATATATATATATATAATATATATATATGAGATGGAGGGGGAAGTCAATCTTACTATATCATCACATGCATGATTTCCTATTTAATCACATGCATTTGGATGTATTGATTATTATTTAATCGCATGCATATGGAAGCTTATTGACTTCCTCATACCCCTCCAAAAATGAGGCCATCATGGGTGTTCTATCAATGGAAATAATGTTGATTTACCCATTGTCTTTCCAACATCTCCACTCACTCATGATAGGATCAACAGTTTTTATCATATCTACAAGAATAACTCATATTTAGCAATTGTGTTGTGCGACCAACATACTTCGAGAGCTCATTTGATATAGATCTGTTAGGAATATATAGCTACTCGAATAATGGATAGTACCATAATAGATCAAGTATGCAGTATCATCGATCATTTATCTCATTACATCTCTCTCGATCTCTTTTTGAATGTAATATTTATTTTGTACTCACAATTATCTTTGATCACGTATAACAACATAATTGGTCGACCAATGAATACAAGCTAATGCGATATTATTCATATAATGATCTTTCTCTTTTCTCGAATCTCTCAAACTTGATTCAATTCACTTTTCCAAAGATGTTCAATTAGATCAAATCTCTCATAATCTTCTAGTAACATTCCAAGATAATGATCATTAAATTTAAACTTTAAGAAACAGACAATAGTATAAATGGTATAATGTGAGATTAGAATAATCTCATGGGTCTCATAGAATATCAAGACCGAGATCTTTACTTGTATTACCCTTATTAGTCGCTATTGTACACATGATATGAAAACATGTGTTACAGTATTCTCTCATTTCCCATGGAGTGTATGTCTCATAAATAATATCGTACATATGATAGTTCAGACAATCACAATGTCTAACTCACATCTGACATTAAGACAAATAAGGTGAAATAAACTTATTTACCTTAGGTCATATCATAGAAAAAATGACATCATAACGACATTACTTAGCTTTCAAGCTTGAACTCTTCTAAATTATTACTCGGACACTAAGCTCAATTTTTTTTTGTCTCATCTCCCATTATCATAAAGTAATGGAGGTGATTGCTTGTGTGAGAAGGTCAACTATTCACTTGTCCAACATACTTCTCATACCAACTAATAATATATTTATTTAAACATGTATTGACATGGTTATATGTAAGCATTGAACACAAATATCAATGAGTATTAACATCATTAAACATTATTAGGAAAAATAACACATTATGAAATGTAAGTATATTAACTTCTACGCAATTCCTGAGATTTTACGTGTCTAACAAAGACATCTCTAAGAATGGGATTCGTCAATGGATTTGCTATCATCTATTGTGTAGAAATATACTTTATGTTTACCTCTTTTGCAACTATGTCTTTTACAAAGTTATATTAGTATCTATGTGTTTGATTTTATAATGAAATTTTTGTGTGTAGGCTATTACTGCTTCACTATCACAGTTGACTAATACTGGACTAGAAACATCATTTGTAACACTCAAATGATCCAAAAACCTTTTCAACCATACAGCTTCTTGCACTGTAGATGAAAATGTCACAAATTCAGACTCCATTGTGGATAAGGCTATACAAGATTGTTTGTTACTGCTCCATAATATGACACCATTGTTCTATAAGAAAATAAATCTGGAGGTAAATTTTCTCTCATCCAAATCCCCCCAACCAACAAGCATCGGTATAACCTCGCAATCGTAAATCATTCCCCTAATAGCACAATGAGTAATCAATTGTCCTTTTCAAATACCTTAATATTCTTTTTTAACTGTTTTCCAATGTGTTGGTCATAGATTGGATTGATATCTACTTACCATTCCAACAATGAAACATATATCATGTCTCATACACAATATTGCGTACATTAAACTTCCAACTACACTTGCGTAAGGAACTCTCTTCATTTGTTCATTTTCTTGTGGAGTCTCTGGACACAATCTATGACTTAAAGCTTCAATTTTCGTGATAAGAATATCAATAGGTTTACAACCCTGCATTTGAAAGCATTCAAGAATTTTCTTTATGTATGACTCTTGTGAAAAAGATAATAATTTCTTTAAACGATTTCTTGAGATCTTAACCCCAATAATATATGCAGCTTCACCCATATCTTTCATCTCGAAGTTAGATGATAATCATCCTTTGATATTTCATCTCGAAGTTAGATGATAATCATCATTTGATGTGTTTTACAAACTCCTTATCATTTCTGGCTATAAGTATATCATCCACATACAACGTTTACGTACTCGTAATTGGAATGAAATGGAATCGGAATGGTAAATCAAAATAAGAATAAGTTGTTTATTTAATTGTAGGAATCGTAATCGGAATGAAATAATATTATCATTGATGTGTTTACTTTATCTAGTAACCGGAATGAATTGTTAATATGTTACAAAAAAACCTTAATTATAATTACATATTAATTTATAACTTATTATTTTTACTTATTATTAATTATTAATGTATTAAATTACTAAATATTAAGTTATCCTTTTATTAAATGATTATTTTATTAAATATTAATTAATTATATTCATTATTTATAAATTAAGTATTAATTTATAAATTAATTATTAATATATTAAATTACTAAATATTAATTTATTCTTTTATTAAATTATTAAATATTATTTTTATTAAATATTATTTTTATTAAATTATTAAATATTATTTTTATTAAATATTATTTTTATTAAATTATTAATCAGAGTATTGTTTTCAAAGGTAATGGATGGGTGATGAGGGTGTATTCAATTTAAATTTTATAAGATTCTTTTATATTTTAAAAATATATAGGTATTCAATTAGGATTTTATAAAGTTTTTTAAAATCTTATTGTATCCATTAAGATTTTATAAAATCCATAAAAATATGAGGATATTGAAAAGTCTGTTGATTTTAAAAGATTTCATTAAATGATAGATTTTAAGAAATTTTAATAAATAAAAAAAATTCACTGAAATCTCTTATATATACAAGAGATTTTTCACCTTATTAATAATTAAAACAGGAGATTAGATTGAAGTTTTAAATCTACATGTCTAAATTTTATTTTTAAAATAAATAATTTATGCATTACAAAAAATCTAAACATAAGCAATTGTCTTATATAATATAAACAAATAAAAAATTCATACCCAAGAGATTTGACAAATCTCTCTCCTCTTATGAATCAAGGTATATTTCTCTCGATTGTTTTTCGTTTTCTTTCCGTTTTTATTTCAAAATCTTCATTTTTATTAAATTAGCTAATAAAACCTTATGCCTGCCACCACTAGTAATTAAACAAAATTACTGCATTCAAATCTAAGATATATACACTCAAACCAGTTATGAATGTAATGGTTTAAGGCATAATATTTGTAATATACTTTATTATTTATTAATAAAAGACATTTGTTAACTACACATTATTACATCCATATTTTATATGTATGTCCAGAGACATTATGTCAAATGAATATTGTTAATCCAAAAGATGTTTGTGATTATGAGAGTCAATAATATTTATATATGTCTCAAATTAAGTTCTTGGTAAAACATGATTGTTATACATGACAATAATATATCACTTAACCAATATTGTTGTGTGTCGCCTAGATTGACATATGATGTTAATAGAATGGATGATGAGTCTCATATCATAAGGACACAAACAATAGATATTTCATTAGTAGAATGAAATATCAAACACGACCACAGAAACGTAAGATCACATGGTAATATTATCTAAGGTCATTGATATTCGTAATAATACATTAGTGTCATCATATCTTCTCACCTAAGATCATATGATGACTTGTGCGATAATACTCTTGGTTCAGTAGTATATCCTCATTAGATGGCCTTGAGCGATTGATGTACGAAGTCACGTATGTTTCAAGAAGGGATCCGATAACTTTAATAATTAAAGTTATATATGTTTCAAGGAAACTCAAAGTTGTGGATATAAGTCTTTGGCCAAAGCAGTCGATATCCTAGAGATATCAAATCCACAAGATAAAGTTTAAAGATATGTCGAGTATAAGGATTTGACCTTACCATGATCCAGACTCGATAAGAAACATAAATATCGGAAGGAATGAGATGACATGCTCGAAGTGTATTCTAACAGGTTCATATGTTTTCCCACATCATTCATCGACTAGGGGCCATGACTTGCTGCTAGGCGATTACCCATGGTCTGTGGAATATCATAGAGATGAAATATTAAAGAGTTAATATTATTCCACTGCTACTCAATAATGAACTTAGGATGGTCGCACAATATAGTTCTCGTCTATGTTACAAATTCGAGGATGTTTATTAAAAATTAATAAATGATTATTTTGACATTTCCTAATTAGATTAAGATATTCAAGATATTTTGGAAATATTAATTTGATTAATAAATTTGAAATATAAAATAAGATTTAATTGTTTAATTAAATATTTGATATTTATATTAAATAAATTAAATGTATTTTTAAGTAATTGTTAATTAAAATTAAGTAAGTTAAATTAATTAATTAATAGTTAATTAATTAATATGTCAAAATAATATTTAATCTATTAGGCTTTAATTTAGTGGGCTAGCACCCAAATTAATTAGAGTCCTATTTAAGATTAAATAGAGAAGTCTTTATTTAATTAGGATTCCTAATTTGATTAAGTATCCTAATTTTATTTTGGAAAGAATCTTTAAGAGACCAAATTTGATTTGAAGAGATATTTGATTGACATTATTGTATTGGAATACAATTAAAACTTCTTGTACAAGTTGAAAGGCAAAACTTTTTTTACAAGTTGAAAGACAAAACTTCTTGTACAAGTTGAAATGCAAAACTTATTGTTCAAGTTGAGGCAAAACTTCTTGTTCAAGTTGAAGGCAAAACTTCTTGTTCAAGTTGAGGCAAAACTTCTTGTTCAAGTTGAAGGCAAAACTTCTATATATATATTAAGCGAAAATAGTTTTTCAGCAATTTTTATCTCTCTATTGGAATAGTTCCAATCTATTCCTAAAGAATTCAAACATCATAGAAAAGAAAAGGGTTTCTTTTGTTCTCAATAGTGAGAGCGATTTGTTCGTAGAGGAGCGCTAGTGTGCCAACTAGAACTAGAGGTGCAACGCTTGGTGCACTACTAAAAGGGAAAAATCAAGGAGGATATTCAAAAGGCTTGAGAAAGATAATAAGCACATCAATGTATATTTTATTATTAGTAAATTTTATTTATGTTGATAAATAAAATATTTATTGCATGCATGTTAAATTAATATAGATTAATTTAAATAGTATATTATTTACATCAACAACAACATAACCACGATCTTTAAAGTAGTTTTGGAAGAAATTTTTAAATTTAAGTCACATGGATGCTTCCGCGCTAACCCCAAAACCTTACAGTGGTATCAGAGCTTTGAGGTTATGTCGTTTTGATGAAAACAAATTAAAGCATGTATATGAGATCCTAATGAGAGCTGTTCGGTTAGGCTATTATTTTATGTTGATAAAATCGTTATTTTTGACTGAATGTTTTTGTGGAGACAGTAGACATATAGACTAACAACTCTGTAAAATTTCAACTCAATCGGAATTCTGAAAGTCGTCTGCTACGCAAAATAATCTGTTGGACAGAACCTGAAAATTCAGGATGGCAGACTGCGCATGACCAATTTGTAAAATTCTGAAAGTTTTAAGGATTTATTGCAAATACCAAAACGATCAGAGGTGGAATTGTAATTTCTGAAATTACAAATATATTACAAATTTCCAGAATTAAAATTTGAGTAAGATTAGAATTCTATTTTCATTAAAATTATTTTTGGAAAGAATTCTAATAGAAATTGAGTTGTTGCTAGTTTTGAACTACATAACTTCTTAGGAAGTTAAACCCATATAAAATTTTAATTGGATTAAAATTAAATCACAACAAGAATCCTAATACAACTTTGATTATATCTTTTAATTATTTAATATGATTAAAATATTAATTGATAATCAAAGTATAATATTTTAAAAGTTTCAAGATTAGTAATAGGATTATTCAAGCCAAGAAAGCCTAAGACTTTCTCGAACAAAGAGGTACTAAAGAGAACTCTGTCATCAAGGCGATAATAGCCTAAGAAGGTAGGGACTTAAATGGTTATGCCGGACCCCCTCATCTTCTGGGAGTTTTTTTCTAGTTACCGAATTGTGAAGGATTGTCTTAAACCAAATGGAACAATCTTATTAAAGCGTTAAAAAAGATTAGGATCCCTATCGTCTAGAGCCAAACATAAAAGTTATGTGCTTAATTTGCTTGTGCACGATGAAAGTATAAGATACAAAGACATCAAGACGCACTAAAAGAAAAGACCTAAATCATATAAGATATGAATAATTAAATAATCCCCAAGATTTAATATTAAGCATTAACCTTCCAACACAATCAAAAGGTAATCCCAAAACCCATTAGGTGAGGGACCCTTATATGTTTAAGTACTATTTGACATGTTCATATATGTAGCCTAATGATTGCAAACCCAAAACCTATTAGGTGAGGGCCAATCACATGTGTTACGTGACGAAAGGTGTTGGGCCTGGCTTAACTGGTGAAGATATCAAAACCCATTAGGTGAGACATTGTTCGCTAGAGGTGGAAATGTCGAGCCTTGTAGAGAGATACAAACAAAATGAGTTTTTGACTCATTGCAAATAAAGTGCCAAAACCCATTAGGTGAGGCATGGCATTAACAATGAGAACTCGACGTCCTACTAGAAATATATCCAACAATATTTTCGTTTTCTGCAGGAGTGTGGAATTCGAGTAAAATTAGTGGGAGCAACATTATTTAAAAGACCTTAAATTTTGTTAAATACTTATTACAAAATCATTAACAAACTTGTGTTTTCATCAAGAGTAAATGATACAAAATGAATCCACTAGCATCAATACTTGACAAAGATAAACTCACTGGCCCCAATTTCCTGGATTGGCGCCGTAAGCTCAAGATCGTCTTGGATTATGAACGTCTCTATTATGTTCTCGATATGAAAGATCTTAATCCTATTAATGATGATACCCATGATGAAGAGATCGCTACTTTCTATAACTGGAAAGACGATGAGCTTACGGTAAGAAGCTACATCAAAGCCTTTATGAGCCCAACTCTATAAGAGCAATATGAGAGGGTGAACTCTTCGGTTGAAATCATGGAACACCTACAAGAGTTGTATGGTGAAAGTGGTGAAACTGCTAGATACGATGTAACTAGTAAGTTATTCAGGATAAAGATGAAGGATAAGACTCCAGTCTCTGATCATGTGCTCCAAATGATCAATTTGATTGATCAAATAGATACATTTGATCTAGGACTAACGTTCAAGGTTAAGGTGGATTTGATCATACAGTCTTTGACTCTCACCTTCAAGGGCTTCGTTTCCAACTTCAATATGAATAAATTGATTAGATCAACTAAGTCACTTAGTGAGCTTCATGGCTCATTAAAGACCTATGAAAAGGTTGAAAACATCTTGAAGGTTGAGGGAAATGATAAATGGGCTGTTCTTTCTATCTCTGGTCCTTACAAGGGCAAGAAAAAGGGAAAGGGCAAGAAGCAAGTCTCTAAGAAATCTAAGCCCACTAGAGGCATATCGAAGAAAAAGAAGGAAAAGAAGGCCCAAGATGAGTGCTTCTATTGCAAGAAGAAATGACATTGGAAGAGGAATTGTCCTCAATACCTTGCGAGCTTGAAAAAGCAAAAGGAAGGTACGTCCTCGTTCTTTGTTATTGAAATGGATCTTGGAATAAGTTCCATATCTCATTCATGGATTTTAGATTCTGCTGCGACCTCACATATTTGTATGTCTCCGCAGATTCTAAAAACTAAAAGGCTACTTAAGGAATGAGAAGTGGTCCTGAAAGTTAGAAATGAAGAACTTGTCTCTGCAACCACCGTAGGGGCGTGTCAACTTCCTATGCCATCGAGACATTTAATTTTATTAGATAAAGTCTTACATTTTTCTAGTGCAATAAGGAACATTGTTTCTATTCCAGTATTGACAAAATGTAATTATGAATTTCATTTTATCAATGAGAAATGCAATATTTATTATCTGAATAAATTTGTTGGTGTTGCACTAAAAGAAAATGGATTGTATGTCTTGGAAATGAATGAGAACCATAACAAAGAATTAAATACAATAACAACAAAAAGACCAAGAGATAATCCTAATTCTAGATTCCTTTGGCACTTAAGATTAGGTCATATTGGAGATAAAATAATTTCACAATTGGAGAAGGAAGGCTTACTTCCTTCGTTAGGTTTAGAACCTTATCCAACTTATGAATCATGTCTCAAAGGAAAAATGATCAAATCACCTTTTGTAGGACAAAACGAAAGAGCCAAAGAAACCTTGGAACTTATATATACTAATGTATGTGGCCCACTCAGTATAGTGGCCAAATGTGGTTTTCAATACTTCGTTACTTTCACTGACGATTGTTCAAGATTTGGGTATTTGTACCTAATGAAACATAAGTCAGAAACTTTTGAAAAGTTCAAATAGTATAAGAATGAAGTAGAAAACCAATTAGGAAAAAGTATTAAAAATCTACGATCTAATCGTGGAGGAGAATACTTAAGTACCAAATTTCAAGATTATCTCAAGGAACATGAAATAGTATCACATGTAACACCTCCTTACATACCTCAGCATAACGATGTCTCTGAAAGGAGAAATCGTACCCTATTGCATATGGTACGTTCCATGATGAGTTTTGTTGATATACCAACGTTCTTTTAGGGATATGCTCTCCAAACAGCCTTGCATGTTCTAAATATAGTTCCAACCAAATCCGCTCCCAAAAACCCATATGAGATATGGTATGGGAAACGTCCTAATTTAGGATATTTGAAGATTTTGGGTAGTCCAGCTTATGTAAGGAAAGTGTTTACAGAAAAGCTAGACTCAAGATTTGAAAAAGCTCAATTCATAGGATATCCCAAGGATTCGATGGGATACTACTTCTACATTCCCTCTGATCACAAGATAATGGTTAGTAGGAATGCTACCTTCCTTGAGGACCGTTTGGTTCAAGAGGGAAGTATTGGGAAAGAAGTGGACCTAGATGAGGAATTCTCTCAAGAAGAGGATTCTGGAAAACGAATTGACTCACCTCAGAAGAAACCAGAACAAGTAGAACAAGAAGCACCTCAAGAAACACAACCACTTCGTAGATCAATTAGGGAATCTCACATGCCATTGAGATATACCCTAGTCAATCAACAAGATTTTGAATCTTTTATGATTGGCGAAGTGGTTCATATTGATGACCCAAGAAACTAAGAAGAAGCAATGTCAGACATTGACTCTTCTAGATGGCTTGAAGCTATGAATTCTGAAATGGAATCCATGTATTCCAATCAAGTATGGACACTAGTTGATCCTCCTGAAGGAATTGGTCTTATTGGGTGTAAATGGGTCTTCAAGAGAAAGATTGGAAAAGATGGAAAAATAGAGACTTATAAAGCTATACTAGTGGCAAAAGGATATACTCAGAAACAATAAGTTGATTATGAGGAGACCTTCTCGGCAGTAGCTATGCTAAAATCCAGTAGAATTCTCTTAGCTATAGCAGCTTACTTTGACTATGAGATTTGGAAAATGGATGTAAAAAAAACTTTTCTAAATGGATTTCTTGAGGAAGAAATTTATATGAAACAGCCAAAAGGTTTTACATCTAAAAGTGATAGTCATAAAGTATGTAAGTTGCAAAGATCTATATATGGTCTAAAGCAAGCATCTAAGAGTTGGAATCTACGATTTGATGATGTGATCAAAACGTTTGGTTTCATCAAAAAATGTGGATGAGCCATGTGTTTATAAAAAGGTCAGTGGGAGCGCCATAACATTCTTAATATTATATGTGGATGACATATTACTATTGGGAAATGATGTCGCTATGATGACTTCAGTCAAAGTATGGTTATCCAAAATATTCTCAATGAAAGACTTGGGAGAAGCAACCTACATTCTTGGCATAAGAATCTATAGAGATAGATTAAGAAGAATGATTGGTTTATCCCAAAGTTTGTACATAGAAAAGGTACTCAATAGATTCAATATGTTGGACTCTAAGAGAGGTTTGTTGCCTTGTAGGCATGGAATTCATCTATCTAGATTGATGAGTCCCAAGACACCTTAATAAAGAGCACACATGAGTCAAGTGTAGAAAACGCTTTCCTCGCGCAGCGGAAGCGATTAGGCACACGGATCGACCTTGAAAATTTTTTCTGTCTTCCCTTCCTTAAAGCCGAATGGAACCAGCACTTATACTGAAGTTTTGCTTCTGTTTCAGACAAGATCTCAGCCCCGTAATGCACATGAAACAGTCCCCGAACAGCCCCCGAACTGCAGTGAATTATTGGATTGTTTTACACCCGTTACACACGCGAACTGCACCCAAAACAACCCCTGATTTGCGTGACCTGCTGTAGCGTTTTAGGTCTGATTTTTCCACTCAAAAACAATCCTAACTCAGCCCCAAAAAGTCCCCAATGTGTTTCCCAAAACCCGAATTAAAACAAATCAAAACTGAGCCCCGATTAAAACAAGTGAAGTGCGACAATGAGGTATTATTGTTCCTCAATGCCGTGACTTACAAGAATGAATGAGAACATGATTTGTTCAACGCCAAAAGATCTTCCGAGCTATAAATTATTACCAACGGAAAGTAGTGTGGGCTACACACACAAACAAATCCCTAAAATCACACACTTTTAATATATTTCTTATTCTTGTTCTTCAAAATTGTTTCTCAACTTTTGAGAGAATTGTGAAGAAGAAGAAGGTGGCTAGGGTTTGGAATGAGAGCACTACTCAAAAGAAAATCAAGTTTTCCTTTTATACCTAGGTCAATTTTGTTTCACTCAAACAAAACAACCAATCCCCTCCCTAAGGTAGAATTCGGCCAAGGCTAGGATTTTTGGATTAAATTTTGTTTCCAAAATAAACAAATCATATTCCTTATACACCAAGGAATTCGGCCAAGGCTATGATTTTTGATTAAATTTTGTTTCCAAAATAAACAAATATTATTCCTTATACATCAAGGAATTCGGCCATGCCCTTTTATTTCTTCATTAATTTTGTAACAATATTACTTTCCATAAAGTCAATATATGTTACAAATTAAATATATGATTAATATTTTGAAAGTCATTACTTCCAAAATTAAATCAAGGGTTTCCAAAACCCATAATATAGAAATTACAATCTTAGCCTTATTAAATTATATCATATATATAATTCAATATTTTATATTTAATATTATCATATAATTATTAATACCATACATTAACTTTTAATGTATAGTTTCAAGTGTGACATAATTAACATTATTAATCATATTAATAATATTTATTCTTTTGTGAGTATATAATTAGACTATCCAATTATATTAAATCCGCTATAGTAAATCGAGCTAGCACGGGGACCAAATGGACCCACGGTTCCGAGCTCCAATAATCTCGAAATATTAATTAAGCTCTTAATTAGATATTCCGAATTATTAACTCCGGGTCATTCCACTAAAAACCCGAAGTTGCACTCTCGTTGCCGCAGATGAAATATTAAGTCGAACTAAGTCGTTGTCCATCGATATAGTCATTACATACGAATTGATCATTCACGAGTATCTTGTAATTAGAGCCGGGTCATAATGTCCGTTATACCCCTCTAATTATTTTTACCTTAAGTACCATTGATTCTCTAATAAACGATTTATTCATAACTATTATGAATATTAATCTTTCTGTTCGTAATAGAAAGACTTGAGCGCTCAAATCGTTCAAGTACCGAATCAACCCTTAAGAAAGATACTCATCTACTTCTCGCAAGAAGGAGTGAACTCCATGTCTATGTAAAACGTTCCCAGCTACAAAATAAACTGTGCCCCCAAAGTACGTAGCTATTGGTCGGGACTGCTACACCAACCTCACCTTTGTAAATCAAAGGACACAGCCTGCCATGCAGGAGTTCGTAGTACACTCAGGATTAAGATCAATCCATATATGACCATCAAGTAGATTGAAATGACTTTCTTTGCTTGACGGATATTATAAGAATGTCATTTCTATCTGGGTCCAGTCCTATATGATCGCATCATACAAGGTGCCTCCATTCTCATGTCTCTACATGGACGATTCAGATTAAGATCGCCATACAAATATAGAATGTACCGCAACTATAGATAAACCACAAACAAAGTACCCGCTTTGTTTGCTCTCTATGGACTATTTAAGATTACTAACTTCAGACTTAAATCCTCTGGTGTATGACACTCATACACTAAGTCTGAAGGTACATAAGTAATCTACGGTATTTACGAAGATATATAATATGCGAAAAATAAACAAACAATTTGATAAATGAATAATGCATCGTTTTATTTCAAAACACATGAAACCGTTTACATCACATGTAGCTCTAGGGCATACATCCCAACATCAAGTACTATATGCTTCTGCCATAGGTAGTCTCATGTATGTCATGCTATATACAAGACCAGATATCGCATTTGATGTTAGTATAACAAGCAGATTCCAGTCCGATCTAGGAGAAAATCATTGGATAACAGTCAAGGACTGAATGCAATCCTCAAGTATTTAAGAAGAACTAAGGATATGATATTGATTTACGGATCACCAGAATTGAAAGTGAAAGGTAGGTGTGGTTCTAACCATTGAAAGAGCGTTCATTTTGAACTGCGACAACAATGAGGCTATAGCACAGGCCAGGGAACCAAGGTCACACCAGAAATCCAAACACATTCAAAGAAAGTATCACATACTAAGAGAATATGTTGGAAATGGGCAGATAGCCATTCAGAAAACACCTTCAGCTGAAAATGTGGCTGATCCACTCACAAAGCGATTGAGCCAAGAATAAATGGAGCGTCATCTTGAGAAGATGGGCATTGGGTACCATAAAAATTGGCTTTAGTGCAAGTGGGAGTTGTTAGAGTGTATGCCCTAAACCCAATTATGGATGTAATGGTTTAAGGCATAATATTTGTAATATAGTTTATTATTTATTAATAAAAGGCATTTGTTAACTACACATTATTACATCCATATTTTATGTGTATGTCCTGAGACATTATGTCAAATGAATATTGTTAATCCAAAAGATGTTTGTGATTATGAGAGTCAATAATATTTATATATGTCTCAAATTAAGTTCTTGGTAAAATATAATTGTTATACAAGACAATAATATATCACTTCACCAATATTGTTGTGTGTCGTCTAGATTGACTTATGATGTTAATAGAATGGATGATGAGTCTCATATCATAAGGACACATACAATAGATGTTTCATTAGTAGAATGAAATATCGAACACGACCATAGAAATGTAAGATCACATGTTAATATTATCTAAGGTCATTGATATTCGTAATAATACATTAGTGTCATCATATCCTCTGACCTGAGATCATATGATGACTTGTGCGATAATACTCTTGGTTCACTAGTATATCCTCATTAGATAGCCTTGAGCGATTGACGTACGAAGTCACGTATGTTTCAAGAAGGGATCCGATAATTTTGATAATTAAAGTTATAGATGTTTCAAGGAAACTCAAAGTTGTGGATATAAGTTTTTGGCCAAAGTAGTCGATATCTTAGAGATATCAAATCCACAAGATAAAAGTTTAAAGATATGTCGAGTATAAGGATTTGACCTTACCATGATCCAGACTCGATAAGAAACATAAATATCAGAAGGAATGAGATGACATGCTCGAAGTGTATTCTAACAGGTTCATATGTTTTCCCACATCATTCTTCGACTAGGGGCCATGGCTTGCTGCTAGGCGATTACCCATAGTCTATGGAATATCATAGAGATGAAATATTAAAGAGTTAATATTATTCCACTGCTACTCAATAATAAACCTAGGACGGTCGCACAATATAGTTCTCGTCTATGTTACAAATTCGAGGATGTTTATTAAAAGTTAATAAATGATTATTTTGGCATTTCCTAATTGGATTATGATATTCGAGATATTTTGGAAATATTAATTTGATTAATAAATTTGAAATATAAAATAAGATTTAATTGTTTAATTAAATATTTGATATTTATATTAAATAAATTAAATATAATTTTAATTAATTGTTAATTAAAATTAAGTAAGTTAAATTAATTAATTAATAGTTAATTAATTAATATGTCAAAATAATATTTAATCTATTAGGCTTTAATTTAGTGGGCTAGCACCCAAATTAATTAGATTCATATTTAAGATTAAATATGGAAGTCTTTATTTAATTAGGATTCCTAATTTGATTAAGTATCCTAATTTTATTTTTGGAAAGAATCTTTAAGAGACCAATTTTGATTTGGAGAGATATTTGATTGACATTATTGTATTGGAATACAATTAAAACTTCTTGTACAAGTTGAAAGGCAAAACTTCTTGTACAAGTTGAAGGGCAAAACTTTTTGTACAAGTTGAAAGACAAAACTTCTTGTACAAGTTGAAAGGCAAAACTTCTTGTTCAAGTTGAAATGCAAAACTTATTGTTCAAGTTGAGGCAAAACTTATTGTTCAAGTTGAAGGCAAAACTTCTTGTTCAAGTTGAGGCAAAACTTCTTGTTCAAGTTGAAGGCAAAACTTCTATATATATAGATTAAGCGAAAATAGTTTTTCAGCAATTTTTATCTCTCTATTGGAATAATTCCAATTTATTCCTAAAGACTTCAAACATCCTAGAAAAGAAAAAGGTTTCTTTTGTTCTCAAGAGTGTGAGAGATTTGTTCGTAGAGGAGCGCTAGTGTGCCAACTAGAGGTGCAACGCTTGGTGCACTACTAAAAGGGAAAAATCAAGGAGGATATCAAAAGGCTCGAGAAAGATAATAAGCATATTAAGGTATGTTTTATTATTAGTAAATTTTATTTATGTTGATAAATAAAATATTTATTGCATGCATGTTAAATTAATATAGATTAATTTAAATAGTATTGTTTACATCAACAACAACATAATCACGATCTTTAAAGTGGTTTTGGAAGAAAATTTTAAACTCAAGTCACATGGATGCTTCCGCGCTAACCCCAAAACCTTACTTACACTATTTATTTTTGGATTTCCTTTTATATGAGATTCTTTATTCAAATTTTAATTTTAATTTTTTATTATTAAAAAAATTCATGAACTTATTAAAATCCAACGAAATATTGATAAAACAATTCCTTCAAATCCGTGAGAGCTTGGATGAAATTAAGCAAACTATGAATTTAGAAAAATCCATGGATTATATATAAATATATATACAAACACATGAGTGGTAAGCCAAATAAAATTACTTGAAAATCACTCGGCCAATGGCAGAGCCATTAAGAGATAAATAGGGGTGACTTTGTTAAAATGTATTTTATAAATTAATAAAAAAAAAAATTGATTTACTAATGAGATAATTTTGATTTCTCGAGATAAAATAAAGAGTATCTACCACTTTTATGAAAATCATATTTTATCCTAATAATTAATGTTCTGATTACGCCTTTGCACTCAGCTATCTACTTAAGAGCAAGACTTTAAGTGCTGATAATTTTGTGTATAATAGTAACTCCAAAAGAATCATCTAAATTCGCTTTTCAAATACCTATTTGATTACTTAAACAGAATTGATGAGTGAAAAAATAAGTTCAATTCCAAAATATTCTTCATATAAAAATAAGGTTATATTATTTTAATTTAATTGAAGGGGTCCACTTTAGTTATATGATTTTAAATAATATAAAAATGATATACTATTTATAGAATAAAGATAATGTAAATTCATTTATATTTTTTTTTATCAAATTGAATGAGACTTACTTTAGTTATATTGTTTAATATATCGATAGTAATTAGTAACTCTAACCACCAATACTGTTGACGGCTGATTTTGGTCTCAGGGTAATATTGGAATATCACTCCCGAGGAAATCCTCCTTCAATAGTGAATTTGTTTGGTTATGGGGGACCAAAGGCAAATTTAGCAAAAGACATATAAACGCACCAATCAACAATGAGATTTAACGTGGTTCGGTGGATTTGGATCCGACCTACGTCCACGGACACAAAAAAGATGGTACTTTTATTACTTAAACACTCTTCTCGGGTCTCTACAAGTCAGAGCTTGAAGATTCAGATCACTAGTTTTTGTTGATCATGCCTTTTACACATACTATGCCCTCCTATTTATAATAGTATAGAAATCAGACTCCTATTTGCATAAGAAATCCTAATTGAACTTAGTCTTTTCTCCTTGCAAGGATTCCTAGCCTGATATTCCCTTCTCTTTTCTTATTCCTTTTCGGATTCTGACTTCATTTCCTTGTGAGAGTAGGATAACTTGTTTTATCTTATCCGCAAGAATAGGGTGTCGTCATCTTGAACGCGTCTCGCCGTCTGGTCGGTCTTTATGAGGTCGGTCATGACAGTCTTTTATGCTGAGAGTGTTTCTGCTGACCTTAAAGTGCTCGGTCATCCGAACCAAAGTGGTCGGTCTTTACATGTTGTGGTTGGGTCGGTTTTGATGATCTCAACCAGTCAGGGAATTACCCTCATGTCCTCGTCATGCTGTCTCAAATGTCATAGTGCCTGAAAAAACCACCATCAACATCTGTCCCCTAGTTCTCGGTTCCAACAAGCGTGCAAGTTGGTGCCGGGAACTATATAAAGAAGGTGTTTCTGATTTGCTCTGTTGGAGGTCGGTCCGGGGTCGAGAAATGCTTTGTTTCCTCTTTTTAAGCGTTTCGTCTTGAGACACGCAATCAGTCACGTCCGTTTAAATGCCTATCAAATCACCTTTAGGGTTTCTTCTAAGTTTGACACTTGTCAAACATCCGCCGGGTTCCCGCCAAAAAAGGGAACGAATCGACCGTGTGTAGAGGCGTCTTCACAGTGGGCTGATCTCAGCCGTCTGTTTAAACTTGGGAGACCTCTTTTGCAGTCGACACCTGGCGTTCATCCGGGTTCTTCCCTTAGATCCAATGGTCATGAGCGTCTTTGCCATGACTATAAGAGGGCGAGGCTTTCACTGTTCCATCTTTTTTCGGTAATTTCTCCTTCTTTCCTGAAAATATCTCTGTTCACTCGCTCACATTAGTGTTCTCGGAATTAAACTGCGGGCTTTATTCTCTGCTGTGAACATAAGGAACGGGCATAGCCGTACTGCACAACCTCCTGCTTCTTCCGAGAAGAACAAGTAAGTCCTCTGAACGACCCTTTCCTTTTTTGTGTTTATGACTCTGTGCTTGATGTTCATTTTTTGAGTGTTTACTAGGGAAAGATTTATGGTTTGCTGGGTTTTTTGTTTTAGGGGACTTTAGAGACCACCTGTTTTAGCTAACATGGAAACCGTGAGTAGTTTCATTTAGCCATAGACTGACTTCCCCTTCCTTCTTTGTTTTTCTGTGGGTGTCAGGGATGTCTGACAGCAGTTTCTCCCTGAAAAGCCTGCTAAAACCTCAACTCCCCCTTTTGAGGAGCTCTCCTCGGGCTCGGGGGCACCTAGTGTAGAAGACCTTGACACTACCCCTACTCTTTCTGAGATTGAACAAGACTCTACCATCAGAGGGTTCCTAGGAAGGACCCAGAGCCCGGTGAACTTGGATCGTCGTCTCGGATATGAACCGTCCCTCCAAAATAACTGAGGATGATCTGGAGCTGTTGCGGCAACGGTATGACATCCCAATAGATATTGCCCTTGAAGTTCCTGGTCTTATGGATCGTGCTAGCCAACCTGACGAGGGCTCGGTGGCACTTCTTCCCGCCTTCTTTGAGTGTGGGCTGCGGCTGCCGATTCAACCTTATTTCGCTTGGATGTTGGCCGATATGGAGATCGCCCCCTGTCAGCTGAGTCTAAACAGTTGGAGGATTCTGGCCGGGTTGTATGTAGCTTGGCACCGAGCAGGACTCGGCGAGCCTTCTCTTGAAGAGGTGAAGAGGTTATACCGGTTGAAGGCCAATCCCAGGTCGTACCACAGATGGTATTACCTTTCAGCTTATGACAGCTCGTCAAATGTTGTCAAGAAACTCCCTGATTCCAATAAGAACTTCAAAGATCTCTGGTTCTGGGCCACTGGAGATTGGGGGCGGACCCTGAGGTCGGATGAATGGGAGACTTTGATACCGGATATCTTCAGGGCGGGAGGTTAGGAGACCGACCTCTTAGCTTTCCTTAGTTTTTTTTGTTTGGGTTCTTACCCCTTCTTTTCTGTTCCCCCTAGCCTGTTGGAGGGATGCTCCCAAGGTTTCCCATCGGGTCCGGCAACGGGTAGTCTGGGCTCGTCAGTATGCTGCCCACTGGAGGGAGTTGGTTAACGATGCGGCATTTGCTGAGTCGGGCCTTACCCGGGCTGTCCCTTCGGAGGTCGCAGGTCAGATAGGTAGATGTCTGCTGGCTGTTTTAGTTTGACTTCCTTGTTTGTTTATCATTTTTGATGTCTTTGTTGTATGCTCGGGTCCTGATTTTCCTTTTTCCTCTTTTTTGTAGGCATGTCGAAGAGGCCTAAGTTTCTTGAGAAGTTGGCCGGTACTATGAAGAGGGCCGGTCATGCCGAAACTGGAACTTCCCGGGCACAACCTGATTCTGCAGGGGCTGAGAGGGCGTCTCAAGGGAGAGTTCAGGCGGATGCTCGGGGTCTATCTTCTCCTGGTGCCCAATCATCGGGGTCTGCTCGTCTCACCAGTCCGCCGAAGCCCTTGAGGAAAAGGAGGCGTCAATTCGGGTCAGTGGAGACCGAGTTGGTTCAAGAGGAGGAGGAGGATCCTGTCCCGGGCAAGAAGAAAGACGCTCGCCGGGGGAAAAAATCATCTGTGGGCTCCTCCAAGAAGCAAAAGGGTTCTGTAATCCTCGGGGTGGATGATTTGGGAGAAGGCATCCGGGAGGCTACCTCTCATTTAGTGCCAGCTTTCAATGAATTGGCCGAGGTGATTCCCCCGGGGGAGGTTTCGAGATATGAGGACATCTCGCCTGAAGCTATGGTGACCGAGATGAGCTCTCAAATGGCAAAGATAGTTTTATTCCTCTCTCTTTTCTGATTTTGGTTCCCGGTCTTCTTCATCTCGTATCTTGACTTTCTTTGTTTTTGTGCAGACTACTTACTTCATGGCGAAGAACAAGGACCTTCTTTTGAGCCTATTGTCCGAGGGTGGTAAGGCCCAGAGACTTCAGAATCGCCTTACAGAAGTGGAGGCTAAATTGGCTGATCGAGAGGGGGTGATACAGAACCTTGAGTTGACTGCCATTGAGAACATCAAAGTTAATAAGGCTCTTAAGGCTGCTGCTGCACTGGAGCGAAAGCTTGCCGACACTGCCCGAGAGGATTTGAAAGCTGCTCAATCTGAGATTGGCGTTTTGAAGGCGAAGGTGGCCAGTGTTGAAACCAAACTGAAGGCCAATGATGAACAAATTGCGCGGGCCCGGGATGATCTTGAGATAAAAGAGGCCGAGCTTGAGGAGAGAGATGCGATCTTGAGGCCGAGAAGGAGGCCATTCGCCTTGAGGGGGTTGGTGACTGCGCCAACTGATACCGATGGGCTGCCAAGCCAAGTCTGAATATGGATCCTATTTATGCGGCCATCAGTTTCTGCAAATGGGAGATCTCCGAGGAGGAGTTCCGGAAGTGGCTCCCTCCCCCTACCGAGGAGGTGATGGATCCCGACCCGATTTCGGTTGTTCCGGATTCTGGGGCTGCCGAGAAGGGCGACCTGATGTTCCAGCCTCCGGTGAGGACTGCCTTGGATCCCTCCTCCCGTCCCTGAAGTAGAGGTCTCCCGTGCTGCCGAGGATGAAGCAGCTGTTCCTCCTCCTGAGATCGAGCCAGTCCTCCCGCCATCTGAGCCAGTAGAGGAAGAAATTTCTGCCCCTTTGCGGGCTGAATGAGAAAGGGTGACCCGACCGGGGCCCTGTGTACACTATCTTTTGTAATAACATTAAGCTGTATATGCACACATATATATATATATATATATATATATATTTTTAGTGTCCTTATCTCTTTCTCATTTTTCTCTAGCTTCATGTTTTTCGAACTCTTGAGACCCTTCAGGGGTCAATATGAGCCGGAGGGGCATATCCTGACCCCGAGCTGAGTGAGGCATTTGGACCCGGGGAAATGTTACGTCCCTAGTCCACAGGAACGACTCGGTGGGACGTAACCCGACCCCGAGCTGAGTGAGATACTTGGCTCTGGGGGAATGTTACCTCCCCAGTCCAAAGAAACCGAATCGGTGGGACGTAACCCGACCCCGAGCTGAGTGTGAAAAGACTTGGGCTCTGGGTGAATGCTACCTCCCTAGTCCAAAGAAGACTGACTCGGTGGGACATAACCCGACCCCGAGCTGAGTGAGACACTTGGCTCTGGGGGAATGTTACCTCCCCAGTCCAAAGAAACCGACTCGGTGGGACGTAACCCGACCCCGAGCTGAGTGAAAGACTTGGCTCTGGGGGAGAATGTACTCCCCAGTCCAAAGAAGACTAACTCGGTGGGACATAACCCGACCCCGAGCTGAGTGAGACACTTGGCTCTGGGGGAATGTTACATCCCCAAAAAAGAAGAAACCGACTCAGTGGGACATATCCCGACCCCGAGCTGAATAACGAGTAAGTAGTCTCGGCGGAACGAAATCCAGCCCCGAGCCGACTATCCCCTGGGTTTTATTCAGAAGGGAAGTGAATCAACTTTTTGAAACCCTACCGAATCTGGCATGGGCGTCCCTTGCCAGATCGGTGGAAAAAACAAAAACAAGATTCTGGAAAATGAAATTAAAAGGTGGGGGTGACTTAGCACCTATCCCAAAAAAAACGTTTTTGCAAGCATAAACAACAACATGGATGCCTAGAACAGCGTCCCGTCTGAGGTCTCCAAAACATAATTCTGAATCTTTCAATTCAGTGTCCCGGCGAACCAGGATTCGGATCAAAAGAGCGGTTTGATTGGTAAGGGCACATCCTATACACGTCGGTTCACTGGGGAGCCTGTGTATTGTATGAGGGCTCCTCCTTACACGCTGGAGTAGGCACACGCTACAGGGGCACAACGCATCCCCGTGCTGCGTCTCTCGCGGATCCGGATGATGAATTGATCAAAGAGTGTCCGGGATACTAAGGGCACATTCCTCCTTAGGTCCGGCATCACTGGAGCTAGCAATCGTCACGGGGGCATCACCATCCCCCGTGCTATGCTTTCCCACGGATCCATTACATCGGGTAAGTGAGGATCAAAGAGTGTTCGATATATTAAGGGCATATTCCTCTTTATGTTCGGTAACACTGGAGCAAGCAATCGCCACAGGGGTATCATCCCTCCCCGTGCTATGCTTCTCACGGATCCTATGCATCGAGTATGTCCCTGGGGACCTCGAGCCAAGAGAGATACTTGGTTCTGGAGGAAATGTCTCGTCCCCAGTCCAATGAGCATGACCCGGTGGGACGTAACCCGACCCCGAGCTGAAGAAGAAGGCACTTGGTCCTGAGGGAATGTTACGTCCCCGGACCGAAGGGCTGACTCGGTGGGATATACCCCGACCCCGAGCTGAAGGAGGGCACTTGGAACTGGAGGAATGTTACCTCCCCAGTCCGAAGGGCTGACTCGGTGGGATATACCCCTACCCCGAGCTGAAGAAGGGCACTTGGAACTGGAGGAATGTTACCTCCCCAGTCCGAAGGGCTGGCTCGGTGGGATATACCCCGACCCCGAGCTGAAGGAGGGCACTTGGAACTGGAGGAATGTTACCTCCCCAGTCCGAAGGGCTGACTCGGTGGGATATACCCCTACCCCGAGCTGAAGAAGGGCACTTGGAACTGGAGGAATGTTACCTCCCCAGTCCGAAGGGCTGACTCGGTGGGATATACCCCGACCCCGAGCTGAAGGGGGGCACTTGGAACTGGAGGAATGTTAACTCCCCAGTCCGAAGGGCTGACTCGGTGGGACGTACCCCGACCCCGAGCTGAAAAAGGCACTTGGACCTGGGGGAAAGTTATGTCCCCAGTCCGAAGGGCTGACTCGGTGGACATACCCCGACCCCGAGCTGAAAAAAGCACTTGGACCTGGGGGAAAGTTATGTCCCCAGTCCGAAGGGCTGACTCGGTGGGACGTACCCCGACCCCGAGCTGAAAAAGGCACTTGGACCTGGGGGAATATTACGTCCCCAGTCCGAAGGGCTGACTCGGTGGGACGTACCCCGACCCCGAGCTGAGAAAGGCACTTGGAACTGGGGGAATGTTACGTCCCCAGTCCGAAGGGCTGACTCGGTGGGACGTACCCCGACCCCGAGCTGAAGGTTGAAGCGGCCTTGGTGCCTAACTGTCTTATGTAGTGGGCGTCGAGTATGTCCCCTGTTTTTGTATATGGCTTTCAACTTTGTTTTAAGAAAGCGGATGGAAAATGTTTTATTCATATTTGGGGACATACTGTCCTCCTTACAGTTCTTCTGCGTGATACTTCGAGAAAAAAGCTTTATATTTGGTTCATTTGTGGGCATTGTTTGATACCGACCGACCATATTGTAATCCCGGGGCCTGTTCCGTAAAGTTCTATCTCCTCGGTTTCCTTAGCTGCAGCGAGTCGGGCATTTTTGTTTGGCCAGGCGCCTGGGCTTCTGTCTTCTTCTTCTTCTCCCTGGTTCCTTTGTCGTTTTCGGTTGTTTTCTGTGATGCAGAGAGTTTCTCGTTAGAGAGTTGCGAAGCAGCTGCGAGCTGTTTTCTGGCTTCCGCACACAATTCCAATCCCCTCCCGAGTGGGGAATTTCAGTTTCAGGTGGTAGCAGGACATCGCGGCTTTTGTTTTCATCATGAAGGGTCGCCCGACGATGGCCTGGTAACTGCTCATGCAGTCTACTACAGTGAAGTCTGTCATGATCGTCCGGGTCCGGGGATGTGTCCCGACAGTTATTGCCAACTGTATTCTTCCTAGTGGGATGACGGCTGATCCTCCGAAACCGTATAAGGGAGTGCTATCGTTGGTCAGGGTTGCATATTCTACCCCTAGGTCGTCCAGTGCTTCTCTGGAAATTATGTCAACCGCGCTCTCGGGGTCCACTAGGATTCTACCTACCTCCGACCCGCTGATGATTGCCTTGATTATCAATGCATCGTCATGAGGGAAACTTACTCCTCGGGTATCCTCATCAGTGAATATTATGGGTACCGACCGGCCTCCCTGTAGCCCTGTGACCTGCTCTGTTTCTAAGACATCTGGTCCTCGGGTTCTGCTGTAATCTTTCCTTGACCGGTTAGAGTTTCCGGCCAGTGTTCTTCCTCCTGCGATGATATTGATTTGGCGACCACGTGCTCTTTGTCTGGCTGTCATGACCTCGTGGTCAATGTATTTGTTTAGATACCCGTTTCGTGCTAGATCTTCCATTTGTTCTCGCAGATCTTTACATCTGTCTGTTGCATGTCCCTTGGAGTTGTCGTGTACGCAATAAGCCTTTTGGTTTCTTTTGTCCGGGGGGAATCTCCTTTGGTCGGGTTCTACTAAGAGGCCTTTCCCCTGGATCTCCATGACAATTTGTCCCAGTGGTTTCTTTAGGGGAATATATGCGTCTTCCCCGACCACATGGTTTACTTGGGTCGGTACCCTTCTTTCTTGGTTGTCTCGGTGCAGTGGCTCGAATTATTTGTGCTTCGGGGGTGGTCTTCTGGATTCTCTTTCTGTTCGGCGGGGGGCGCCCTCCCTTGCGGTTCTTTCTCTGATGGTGTTCCCTTTTCGGGATACTTTCTCTTCGTTCTCTAACAAAACGAATTTTCGGGCCACCTCCAGAGCGGTGGCGTAGTCTGGGGTGTCTTGGATCCTTAGATAGGTCCATAGCCTTCCGACCCTCAAGGCTCCCTTCAAGCTTTCCAGGGCCTCGGGGGATTCGTACCCTCCGACTTCGAGTACCATATTATGGTATCTTTCAATAAATATCTTCAGAGGTTCATCGTCTCCTTGTTTCATAAGCCTTAATTCTCCAATCGTCTTTCTGGGGACACAAGCCCCCTTGAAGTGTCGTATGAATGACTTTTTCAGTTGTGTGAAGCTGCTGATGCTTCTTGGGGCTAGGCTTCTATACCATAGGATGGCCGGTTCGGCTAGAGTTAAGGGGAACACTTTGCAGATGGCGTCCCCTGTTACCCCTTGCACCTCCATTAGTAGGACGAAACCTTCAATGTGGGTTTTGGGATCGGTATGGCCCTTGTATGGTGTCATGGTCGGCATGCTGAATCTTTTTGGGAATTTCTCTGATTTTATTTCTTCTGTGAGGGGGGACTCATCTTTGCCGTCCTGGACATCCCCTCTGTTTGCATTGGGGTATACTCCCCATTTGACCAGCTCCTCTCGCAGCCAAGATTTCATGCTGCTATCTTTGGTTCCATTCCGCCTCCTGCGGTCTCCTTTCTTTCTGTTATCCCGGGGGGGTGCTTCTCGTGGCCGGTATCTTCTCGTACTTCTTCGTCATATTCTTTCTCCTTTCGCCGGGTGTTGCGAAGGCTATCATATGAGGGGTCTGGCGACGATTTGTCACTCTCTCCCTCCCATGTGTCCTCGGTTTGGGAATCTCCCTGAACCACTACAGATCTTACCCTGTAAGGATCCCTCCTCCGGGGTCTGTCGTCCTCACTTATATCGACAATTCTCTTTCCTTCTACTATGTCGTTCCTTCGTCGGCTAGTCCCGGCCTCGAATTTTCCATTGTGTGCTCCTTCTATCCTTTCCAACCGGTCTACTATGGTTTTTAGCAGAGTTTGGCTTTCCTCCCTTTCTTTCCTAAGGTTCTCCTCAATCTTCTCCATCCAATCTGCGGCCGAGCTCCCTGATGGTTGGTGGCTTCCGTCTTCCGCCATTGTCTCACTACGCGAGTTGCTTTTTGTTGAGTTCCCCACAGACGGCGCCAACTGTTGACGGCTGATTTTGGTCTCAGGGTAATATTGGAATATCACTCCCGAGGAAATCCTCCTTCAATAGTGAATTTGTTTGGTTATGGGGGACCAAAGGCAAATTTAGCAAAAGACAGATAAACGCACCAATCAACAAGGAGATTTAACGTGGTTCGGTGGATTTGGATCCGACCTACGTCCACGGACACAAAAAAATGGTACTTTTATTACTTAAACACTCTTCTCGGGTCTCTACAAGTCCGAGCTTGAAGATTCAGATCACTAGTTTTTGTTGATCATGCCTTTTACACATACTATGCACGCTTGTTGGAACCGAGAACTAGGGGACAGATGTTGATGGTGTTTTCAGGCACTATGACATTTGAGACAGCATGACGAGGACAGGAGGGTAATTCCCTGACTGGTTGAGATCATCAAAACCGACCCAACCACAACATGTAAAGACCGACCACTTTGGTTCGGATGACCGAGCACTTTAAGGTCGGCAGAAACACTCTCAGCATAAAAGACTGTCATGACCGACCTCATAAAGACCGACCAGACGGCGAGACGCGTTCAAGATGACGACACCCCTATTCTTGCGGATAAGATAAAACAAGTTATCATACTCTCACAAGGAAATGAAGTCAGAATCCGAAAAGGAATAAGAAAAGAGAATGGAATATCAGGCTAGGAATCCTTGCAAGGAGAAAAGACTAAGTTCAATTAGGATTTCTTATGCAAATAGGAGTCTGATTTCTATACTATTATAAATAGGAGGGCATAGTATGTGTAAAAGGCATGATCAACAAAAACTAGTGATCTGAATCTTCAAGCTCTGACTTGTAGAGACCCGAGAAGAGTGTTTAAGTAATAAAAGTACCATCTTTTTTGTGTCCGTGGACGTAGGTCGGATCCAAATCCACCGAACCACGTTAAATCTCCTTGTTGATTGGTGCGTTTATTTGTCTTTTGCTAAATTTGCCTTTGGTCCCCCATAACCAAACAAATTCACTATTGAAGGAGGATTTCCTCGGGAGTGATATTCCAATTTACCCTGAGACCAAAATCAGCCGTCAACAAATACAATAAAATGAATAGATATAAAATATTATATAAATATATTTGAAAAGAGATAAATTATTCTTTAATATTGAATAGTGAAAAATAAAATTTAATTGAAAAAATCTTAATTGATAATTTTTTTGAAACTAATTTTAATAACGAGGATCTGAAACCTACCTCGGTCATTTTTGTATGAATATATAAGAACAAAAAATTGAATTATTTATTTCTGAAATTCGGGGGAAACCTTGATTATCGGCGAAACGCCATGCGATGTGGGTTTTTTTTTTTTTTTTTCAGTTGTTGGGGCAACTTACAACTAATTAAATAACTTCCTAACTTATCAATTCATTTCATTTTCAGCAAAAAAATAAAAGGGTTAAGTTCGAAAATATCACAACACTATTTTGATTTTTTTTTTTTTTTCCGATATTATAAAAATGTATAATTTTCCACTTAAAAGTTATAAAATTGTATCATTTTCCACACGAATCCTTTTAGAAATTTATCAATTTCTACATTAAAAATTAAAAATTATTACACTTTTGAAATTTCGGGTGGAAAAATAATAATTTAAAAAATATTATAATTTATTTTTTTCGAAATTTCACTTAATGGATAATTTCCCTATATTTCAAATAGAAATGGAAAATAGTATTTTGGAAATTTCATTTATTGGGCAGGTTTCCATGTAAAAGATTTTGAATATGGACCTCAATTGGATCCCATTTAGTGGTAGATTAAAAAGTTTATTATCTATCTAGTCAAAGTTTGTCCACCAAATTTTAATTATTATTTTTTTATTTATTAAATGTATGGAGCTAGCAAACCCAAATTTATTTGTTCCTTTCATCTTCCCTAACTTTAAGATTCGTCCTGCCGAACTTTAATTAGATAGAATTAATAGTGGAGAATTACATTATATATTTGAAAAAAAAGAAAGAAATGATCATATGTCCATACATTCTTAAGTTAAAGTTAAAAAATATATCAGATTTTTTAAATTTTCATATGTACATCCATAATTATGAAAAAATAGATATTTTACATCCAAATTATTAATTTTTAGTGTAAAATGTCATTTTTTTTAATATAATTAGTCTTTGGTGTAAAATGTCCAATATTACTATTTTATGTGTAAAATATTCTTTTTTCATAATTTGAGGTCGATGAATTAAAATTTTAAAAAAATATATTTATTACCTTCGATTTGCTCTTAAAAACTTGAAATGGGATCAAATCAATTATCGAATAGATCAACTTTTATTTTATAATTTTTTAAATGTCAGTTTTACCCCTTTATCGTTTAGAGAGAAATCTCTAAGATGGAAACAAGTGGAAAATCCGGTAAAATATTTTCTTCCGATTTCAATACAGAATATTAACCGGAACAATCGGTAAAATTTGGTATCGAAATTTAGGATGGGCAAACGAATTGACACATTAAATTTGTGTTGAATATTAAACGAATCGAATTAAAATGTGATGGATGCATATTCGATTCGTTTAATAAATAAATCATAATATTATGATTCGTATTCGATTAGTTGAATAAATGAATACTAAATGAATATTCATTTAGTCATAACATAAATCAGCGGTATAAATTATCTTAATTTATTTACATTAATTGTTCATAATTATGTATCCATGTAAAACACAATTATTAAATTTATTAAAAATTACCTAACAAATATAAATAATATTATTTTTTATGTATTAATTGAAAATAACTTTTCAAATATTAATTAAAAAACAAAATATTTAGCAAAAAAATAAAAAAAAATAAATAATTAAATGTTAAATTCAAATTCATATTCGATTAGTTAAAATATAAATTCTAACGAATAACATATTGCCACCACTATCGAAATTCCGCAATTTTACTTTAACACGTAAGTACCGTACCATTCTAAATTCTAATGACACGACCATTGACGATGTTATTATATTGTTCACATCCAGACAATTGGTACATTAATCTCAATTTCAGTCAATCGCCAATGTTATCACGTGGCAACGTGTCACGGCGGCCCAAGTCAAAAATTATTTGACTTATATAATAATTTAATAATATTTTATCATGTGTTAATATATTTAAAAATTATCAAATAAATAATAATCATATTTAATATAACCCCACATGTTATTTTTCAAAAATGATAAACTTACTCACATTTTTACTTAATTTTATCCCAACTCTCTAACTGTAGCTACAGTGAATTACTGTAGCTCACTGTAATTACAGTGAGAGAGTTGAGATAAAATTCGAGAAAAATGTGAGTAAATATATCATTACCCGTTATTTTTATACTTATTAGTTGGCGGTACAATACCAACTAATATCTTTGCCAAAATAGTACTCTCTCAGTCAGCGTCAGTATTTGAATTAATATCCAACACATAATTGAATTTATATTGAGTACGAAATCAATAATTATGAAATAAATAACATCTAAATATGATGTACATTAAATTAATCATGATAATTAATTCATTATTTAACACAAACTCAACTCAAGTACTAAACACTGAATCCTTATGTCTCATGTAATAATAATATAATGGTTATTATCATTTCAATACTTGAAAAAGTGAGAAATAACAAAATGGGTGGAGATGAGATGATGGACCCGGAAGTAAATAGGCTGAGGTGTCAGTGGGAGATGGCGAGGCGCGTGATACACCGACACACTTGACACGTGGGAGAAGTAAGGAGGGAGAGACAGTCAGTTAATGGCAGTTAGGGAAGGTGGTTACTGGTTAAGTGCGTGGTTTATTAGTAGGTAATTAAACCTAACCACGGTTAAGTGTTAAACTGGAGATTTAACGGAGTTAGGCTCTATTAGGTTACGATCCAACGTGCCTTTCCGTATATAAATGACGGCTTCCTCACAGCTTTTTATTTAACTCAATTTTGTTCCATTTTTAATTCTCCCAATTTAATATACGAGAAAGAGAAAGGGAAAGAGAGAATCACTGTGACATTGAAAAGGAGAGAGAGAGAGAGAGAGAGAGAGAGAGCTTTGAAGGAGCAACAATGGCGATTTCTAATCTAAGACGGTTCTTGTGTTTATGTGCATTGCTGATTCTCTGGACGTTTGCTACCGTTAATGCCTCAGTGGAGAAGCACGAGCTAGATTCAAGGTACGGTTTTGTTATTTTTAAATACGTACATTTTCGTGAATCATACGTGTTTTAGTTTTTCTACGTGAAGAATCAACTAAAGATCACGACAACAATTTTTAGTTCTTACTGTTACTTGCATTTATCAGGTTCTCGAAAAATGAGCAGTTGCAGAGCTCGAACAACTCTTCAATGGCGGAAAGGTTAGTGTTATTAATACTTGAAACGAATTCAACAGTTCCGAGTTTCTACTCTTTCGAATTAGATGTTAGATTTTCTACTGTCGTTTCTAAAACAAATCTTCCCCGTCCACCTGGCAGTCGTAAAGAATAATCGTTAGATAACAATTTTAGTAGTGTGTTTTTTAAACACTTCTAACCGTAGGTTTCGAAAGTCCTAAAACACCCTCAATTATCGGCGGTTCCCGATACATATTTGGAAATATCTGGAGGTTAGATTAGTCATTCTAATAGACTGATGGTGACCCATTCCAGCGAATCAAATCGAGTTTTCGAGGGGCAACGTAAACGGCGACGTCTAATTTGCTAATATCCCAGTGTCGTTTTTTGAATTTATCACTGTCGTTTCTTCCCTGTAAAATTTGCTAATTTGTGGATTGTATACATCTACAGGATAGAATTTGATGATGAGGAATGGGCTCATGAGGACGCTGTTGATAATCCTGAGGAAATTGCTGCTATGGTTGACACGTAAACATCTCTCTCTCTTCATATTTATTATTATTATTATTATTTAAATATATATTCTCACGCTTTTCGAGACCAATTTTATTTGAATAAGCCTATATTTTCATTCGCATTCTTAAAATGTACCTCACCTAATTGCCGTATTGAGACTCTTCCTCCATTTTTGAGTCTCTTATACCAGAGACCTAATTCAAGTTTTCACTCTTATAGTGAGAGGTTGAGACTAACAAGAGATCACATCATTGCTGTGCTGACTATATTTAATCACACAATTAGTTTTCTTTCAATTATTTTCTCTCATTTTTTGATTACCTTAATTAAATTTATAATATATAGTATCGTGGTCCGTGGATGAGGGGTCACATGACCCGTACATGTCAACCTAATGAGTTTATTAACTTGTAGCTTTGACGTCTTTTTTACCCACGTGACTGGGCACAAATTCCAGTCAAAACTAAATGATAATTGTTCACTGCTAATGCCTTACTAGTTCATTGCTTGTTTAATTATTTACTTAAAGATTAAGATTTAATGATTAAACATGTACCTAATTGGACCACCGTCTAATTTATATATAATTCATGGAGGAATTAAGATTGTGAGGAATTGGTGACCATGTTCTCTCCTGCTGCAATTCCCCGCCCTTGTAATTTTTGTTGCCAGCCCATCCATCCACATGCCCATGTCGTGAGATCCGCGCTTCACGTTCTTAAATTTTATTGTTGTCTTTTGTCTTTCCTTATCCAAGTACGATAGCTTTTCATGCCTTTGCCAATGGTTTTGTGGCTTTTAAGTTCAATTTTCATGTATATTATAGTGAGTTGTTACATTGCGTTCCCAAGGGGTGTGGTTTGGTGGTGTAGGGTCCAAGATCTCACCTTGAGATTCTGGATTCGAATCCAGGAGGTGCACTTCTTGTAAAAGCCTGTGACAGCCGGTGGTTTTACCTGCGCCGTGGCCCAGAATGAGTGGTTTGATGGAATCATTTCTGCTTATATAGTGAGCAACTATGACAGTATTGCTTACCTTAGTGTGAGTAAAGTCCTCTTTTATTGTCCCCCAATGATATCGCTCGGTAGTAAAGAGTTTATGATTTAATTATTAGGTTTTAAATTTGAGTCTAGATAAGACAGTCGGAAGTTTTATTTATTTACCCATTGCATTGAATCGATGAGAGTTTGCTTTATATCTTCATTTGGTGGGGTATCCTAATTAAATTCAGTTCCCTTTCTCGACAGCCTGTCAAGGGTTCAATTCAGATCATAAATTACAGATCCGGTTTCATACGAGAAAAAAATTATTTGGAATTCTTTGTTGATCTGATCCTGATCTAGTTGTTGTTACTCTAGTGACATAAATATGTTATTGAATGAATTGAGAGTCCAATTTTTAATGTCCACCGACGCACCAAGTACTAGACAGGAAAGAGTGTTACCCTCCCACCTTAGCATTTATTTCTAACAGCAAATTGTGGGTCAATAATATCACATTTCCGTAGGAGCCGTATCCACTGTCCGTATACATCTCACTCGCTGTGTAACGTGGCCAGCCTAGGAACAACCAAAATTAAATACAAGGAAAAATGTCTTTTCGTCCTTCACTTTTTATTTTATTTTATTTTTTTATTTTTTTTAAAAAAAAAAAAATTATCTGTTAGCTCTATAATTTTTCCACATCTATCGATCAGGTCCATGCTATTAGGATGTCAAAAATATATGTGGGGATGGGGCCTCGTTAAATCCGATACTTAATTTTTTTTACTCGCTGGTTAGATGAGTCGGGTATGAATATTGACATCTTCTTATTAATATAGATAAACATCTCATTGTGAACGATGTCTCGTAGGACTCGATACGTTAGGACCGGGTATAAAAATAATTTTTATATCGTTGATTGAACATACCGAATATGAATATTAATATCTCCGTACCAGACCCTCCAGTGCCATCCCTACCTGCTATTCTAATAGTAAAATATCGTTGTTGTATTTTGTACGATTACTGTTAGAATAGCAATGATCTAATGGATAATTATATATATAAAAAAAATTAGGGACATAGTATATATTCTCCCTAATTCTCAAACATTAATATTAGGAAAAATGACACTTAGACCCCAAATGTTTAAGGAAAGTGACTTAAAACTTCCTAATGTTTTAAAAAAAAGATATGTAAACTCCAATTAGTTGATAATTTTTTTTATTATTTTAGATGAAAAAATATAATTTAATATATTTACCATAAATTATCACATGTCATTTTTATGTAAATGAACAATAATCGTTTAACTGATAAATAAAATAAAATTTATTAAGAAATATGGGGTTGAATGTTTTATTTTGAAATATTAAAAACATTTATATATATCTCATTTCTTAAATATTAGAGGTTCAAGTGTGATTTGTCCTTGATGTTATCATTATAATCATTGTAATTGTCCATCAATGTCGCCTCTCCTGAATTAATCTTCACATGCTCTTATAGAATCAACTAATAGAATGCACATTTTTATTTAATTTCTCAGGGCAATTCGAAACAGTACTGAAAGGAGGAGATTGGGATATTTCTCATGTGAAACTGGCAACCCAATTGATGATTGCTGGCGCTGTGACCGCCAGTGGTATTCGAACCGGAAGCGCCTTGCTAACTGTGCCATCGGTTTCGGCCGCAACGCCATCGGCGGCCGTGATGGCAAGTATTATGTTGTTACCGACCCAAGCGATGATGACCCAGTGAACCCCAAACCAGGCACACTAAGGCACGCTATCATTCAGGACAGGCCTTTGTGGATCGTGTTCAAACGTGACATGGTGATCACGGCCAAGCAAGAACTCATAATGAACAGCTTTAAGACAATCGACGGTCGTGGTGTCAATGTACACATTGCCAATGGCGGTTGCCTCACACTTCAATTTATCACAAATGTCATCATCCATGGTGTCAATATCCATGACTGTAAAAACACTGGAAATGCCATGGTTCGAAGCTCGCCGAGTCATTATGGATGGAGGACAATTGCAGATGGAGATGGCATCTCCATTTTTGGATCAAGCCATATCTGGATTGATCACAATTCACTATCCAATTGTGCTGATGGTCTTATTGATGCTATTATGGGCTCAACTGCAATTACAATCTCCAATAACTACTTCACTCACCATAATGAGGTGATTAGCTTTCTCCTTTTGAGCATCAAATTAATTTGCCAAGTAAAATAAAGATGATTCGCATTTTTTTTTCATGTAATTTATTATACAGGTTATGCTATTGGGCCACAGTGACTCATACACAAGAGACAAGGTGATGCAAGTGACTATAACTTACAACCATTTTGGTGAGGGTCTTATCCAAAGGATGCCAAGGTAATCGCATTGTTTCAAGCAAATTATTGCCTGGCCTGCCCTGAGTAGTTTTGAGTTTTGAGACTTCTAGCCGAGTTTTTAAAATGAGAGATAATAAATATAAAACTCTTATTATATATTTAAAATTGAAATTTCTTTAGACTTGACTTCTAATTTTAAGTCAATTTTTAGGATTTCAGCCCACCGTTTATGTGAACCGCCTTTTATTATTGTGCATTAATGACGGAGAATTGGGGAATGTGCAGGTGTAGGCATGGATATTTCCATGTGGTGAACAATGACTACACACACTGGGAAATGTATGCCATTGGTGGAAGTGCTAATCCCACAATTAACAGCCAGGGAAACAGGTTTCTTGCCCCAGTAAATCCCTTTGCTAAAGAGGTATGTATTAATTAATTAATTAATTAATGGAAATTCATCCTTGATTAGGCTAATTTACCAACGATTAGAAGATAATGCTGTGTGATAAAACTTTTTTTTAATGGGGGCAGGTTACAAAGAGGGTTGACACATCAAGTGGTGTATGGAGGGGCTGGAATTGGAGATCAGAGGGAGATCTGATGCTGAATGGAGCTTACTTCACTACATCAGGAGCTGGATCTGGAGCCAGCTACGCAAGGGCCTCAAGCTTAGGAGCCAAATCTTCTTCTTTGGTTGCTACTCTTACATCTAATGCCGGTGCCCTTAGATGCAAACATGGTCGCCTCTGTTGATCCTCAATCCCATCAACCACCCCAACAAAAACCAAAAATAAAAAAAAAATAAAAAAAATTATATAATAATAACAACATCAAAAAATATTTATCACCATCAAAACATACCTCAAATTCTATTTATAACGGAACCTTGTGTATGGAGTACAACCACGACCCTTTGTCACCAAATTTTACATCCCTTTTCCTTTTACTTGATTGTCTCAAATCCCAGCAAAATATTTGACAAGCACAAAATTTTGTTAAATTTGTCATATGCCATGACCCTTATACAACATGAACATGACTTTACTTGTCATAATGCCATTGATTGATCGACCTCGGCATAATTTGTTTACCTGCCGTAGCGTTGTTCATTTCTTTATTTTTCCTTCAAAATATTTCCATCCCTATTTGCCTATCAATTGGTTTCTTAAATCTTTACTCATTTATGTCTATGTAGCTACCTACTTTCATCTCTTGTACTTCAGTTTATTTGGACGACTTTAGTCTTTTACAAGGAAAAGATTCTATATCTGAGTACTGATTTGCATCATTATGCCTTTGTAATTAAGGGTAAATTCTCCAATGTGTACTCTCTTTTAAAAATCATTTTAATCACAAATTGCCCATAAGAAAGAAATTTAAGATAGATTTATTTGTGACAAATTATATTATTAATCATATATTAATATATATGTGAGAATATAATTAGACAATCCAATTATATTAGGTTTGCTACATTTAATCGAGCTAGTACGAGGACCAAATAGACCTATAATTTGAAGCTCCAATAATCTCGAAATATTAATTAAACTTTTTATTTAAATATTCTAAATTATTAACTTCGCGTTATTCCACTAAAACTCAAAGTTGAACTCTCGTTGCCGTAGATCGAAAATATAAGTCGAACAACATTGGTTTCTATCGATATAGTCATTACATACGGACTGGCCATTCATGAATATCTCATAATTAGAGTTAGGTCATAAGTCCGTCATACCCCTCTAATTATTTTATCATTAAGTACCATTGACTCTTGAATGATCAATTAATTTATAACTATTATGAATATTAATCTTTCTATTCACAATAAAAAAAGACTTGAGCGCTCTAAATATTCAAGTATTGAATCAACTCTTAAAAGAGGTACTCTTCCACTTCTCGTAAGAATGAGTGAACTCAATGTCTATGCAAAACGTTCACAGCTACACACCAAACCATTTCCCCGAAATACGTAGTTATTGGCCGAGACTGCTTCACCAACCTCACCTTAGTAAATCAAAGGATATAGTCTGTCATGCAGTAGTTCATAGTACACTCAGGATTAAGATCAATCCATATATGACCATCTAGTAGATAAAATGAGTTTCTTCATTTAACAGATATTATATGATATTCATTTTTACATGGGGTCCAGTATTATATGATCACATCAAACAAGGTACATGCATTCCCATGTCACAATATGAACAAACCCGAAATAAGGACGTTATATAAGTATAGAATAGACCGCAACTATAGATATACCATGAACAAAGTACCCGCTTTGCTTGATCTCTATGGACTGTTTTATCCTCTTATGTATCAAACATACACTAAGTCTGAAAGCACATGAGTAATCAAGGGTAAACTAGATATTTTGTAATATGCGATTTATATCAAACAACATTGATAAATGAATAATGCATCTATAATTTCAATAAACAATTCTGTTTACAATACATGAAGCTCTAGAGCATATATCCTAACAGAACTATGGGTGAAATTCGAGAATATCCTTAAAATTGGTCACCAAAATTTTTTCAAGTGCTATAATCCAAGTTTTCTTTGAAGGGCGCTCTATGGGCCCAATTCCAGAATATCCTCAAAATTGGTCTCCTGACTAGGTTTTTGGTTGCGCTAATCCCATTTTAGTTCAAAGGGTACACTGTGGTTGCAATTCCAAAATCTCCTCAAAATTGATCACCCAACTTTATTTTTCAGGTATACTAATCCCATATTGGTATTAATGGAGAACTATGGGTGTAATTCCAGAATATCTTCAAAATTGGTCACTCAACTTGGTATTCAGGTGAACTAATCCTAACTTGGTATTAGGGTGCACCAATCTCATCTTGGTAGAAAGAATGCACTATGTGTGTAATTCTCTTCAATATTCAAAATTGGTCACCTGACTTGGTTTTCTGGTGCACTGGTACTATAGATGAACTGTGGGTGTAATTCCCCTAAGTTTATAATATTTGGCACTCATCTAGGTTTTCGGGTATACTAATTCTATCTTGATACCAAGGGTGCACTATGGGTGCAATTCCACAATATCTTCAAAATTGGAAACCTAACTTGATTTTTGGGTGTCTAATCCAATCTTGGTACTTTTAGTGCACTATTGGTGCATTTACCGTAAATCTTCAAAATTCGTCACTCAACATAATTTTCAGGTGCAATTAGAGTGCACTATTGGTCCAATTCACATAGTATAATTTCCGTAAATGTTTAAGTTGGTCACCCGGCTTAGTTTTCGAGTGCACTAATCCCATCTTGATACTAAGGGTGCACTATAGGTGAAATTCTAGAATATCTTCAAAATTACTAACCCAACTAGGTCTTCGGGTGCACTAATCTCATCTTGGTACGAAGGGTGCACAATGGTTGAAATTCTAAACTATCCTCAAAATCGATTATCCAACTTGGTTTTGGGGTGCGCTAATCCCATCTTAGTTTTGAGGGTGTCCTGTGGGTGCAATTCAAGAATATCTTCAAAATTGATCACTCAACTTGGTTTTTGAGTTCCTTAACCACATCTATGTAATACTACGGGTGCACTATGGATGCAATACAAGAATATCTTAAAAATTAGACACCAAACTTGGTTGTCGGGAGAATTAATCTTATCTTGGTACTAAGGATGCATAATGGGTGTAATTTTAGAATATCCTCAAAATCGATCACCGAACATGATTTTCGGGTGCACTAATCCATTCTTAGTTCCAAGGGTGCATAATGTGTGTAATTCGAGAAAATCTTCAAAATCAATCGCCCAACTCGATTTTCAGGTGCACTAATCCCATTTTGGTACTAATGGAGCACCATGTGTGCAATTCGTACACGTTTTCAAAATTGGTCGCCAAATTTAGTTTTCAGGTGTACTGATCCTGTCTTGATACTGAGAGAGCACTAAAGGTGTAATTCTCGCAAGTTTTAAAAATTGGTTGCCCAACTTAGTTTGCGGATACACTAATCCATCTTGGTATTAAAGATGTACTATGGGTGCAATTCCAGAATATCTTAAAAATATTAGGATTGGTGCTTAAAGTGTCAATCTAGATCGTTGCTTAGAGTTCCAATCCGGATCGTATTTATGTCTGATTCATAAATACAAGCAATTCTATTTTTCATAAATATTACTAATTCATTGGTAGCACCATTGTCTTTTATACGCTTATTCGATCTGATTACGATTAGATCGAAACTGAATCTGGTTCAGTGATACGTGTATACTAGATAAAGACCCTAGGATTTACAGTATAGTGCGCATTTATAACATAGTTTGTAATTGACATTGGGAAGCGCACTATTAGTTGTATATCCTTAAATAAAGTTCCTGGTCAAGATTTATTAACACGGGTCGGTTAGTAGAGATCCGCTGAGACCAGTACATGTCGTATATCGTGACTTGGTCCGATGGTTTATCCTAATGAACCTTGAGTCTCGGGAGACTCGTATAGACATGTAGGTGTTTATTTGATAAGACACTGAACGACTCACTGAAGATTTCCTAATAGATGATACACAAACATCAATAGGAATCTTCACGAGTTGAGCGAGCATAGTGGTCCTCTGACTTGAGATACCACAGTGAGATATATAAGTTATCCTCTATAATTTGATGGCAATCACGTCAACGATCTATCCATGATCAGACCTCCGCCTGTTTGTTGGGTATGGACTGATACTTATGATATCCAGTTCGTATCAAGATGGGATCCGTCAGTCCTATGTACAGGGCATAAACATCCACACATGTTTAGGATCTAGTAAATCCATGGCCGTGGTATAACGTCGGAAATTAGTTCCGAGTGTTAGAGATCATAAATAAAATGTCGACTATATTATATCAAATGGGTGTGACGTTTTCATATATACCCCAGGTATAATATGGATAGAATGACCTCGGCTTGCATAGTTTAGCGAGATTATTTGTGGTCATCATAATCCATGAGTGGGTGGATTATGGACACGAAATTAGATTTCGTGACAGATAAACCTAAACTTAGAGAGTCCCACAATATGAAGTGTACTCGTTGAGCATTTGGGAAACTCGATATGAATAATACAAATTATTCATAATTCTTCATCAGATTAAGTGAGTTAATTCAGATCGTTTAATCGGTTAAATGATAACACATGCATAGAGATTTTTTTGGTCAATCGTAATTATTGCGTATTTGTATTTGATACATAAAATGATTAGATACACATTAATTATTCGTCAAATGAGATTTTGATACATGCCATAAATATATGTATTGTTATTTAATGTAAATAAAAATACAATATGAATGTTATTTAATTATTTAGTTATTTAATTGTTACATAATTAAATAATTGAAAATTAAATACTTTATCTGTTTGTCATAATTAGTATGATAAATGGTGATTTGTAATTGGAACATATGGCATGCTTTTTTATTAGACTTTATATGTTCAATTTTGATTGGTAAATATAAAGTTTAATATGATTTATTTTGACCAAATTTGCAAATTGACCACTTTACCCTTGATAAAGTCGGTCCTTAAGGAAATAAAATAAAAAAATTTTTGTTTCTTTTTCCATAACTTTTAGCCATTGCCGAGAGCTCCCAAGAAGAAATGGGTTTCAAATTTACTTGATGCTTCAAGTCAAAACAAAGAAGAAAAACAAAGAAAAAGCTTAGGAAAATAAATGATAAAAGGTAATTCCTCTACTCCCTAAGCTTAGAAATTGTATTTCATGTTTCTTGGAGATCTATTAAGATCTAGGTTTTCTTATTTGTTATAAATTTTGGGGCTTTTGGTTATGGTGGTTGGATATGGAAATGATATGCATGTGTGAAGTAATATTGGAAGTAATTAGTGTAATTAGTTTCCAATTTTATCAATTGTTGTAGAGTGTTGTGACCACTCTTATGGCACCTAGAATTGTTCTTTAGTGCTTCATGTGTGGTGATTCTAGTTGGTGTTTAGATTAATTGGATTAATCTTGAATTATTGGATTTAAAGCATGAATTTTGTGAAATTTTTGATTCCTGATCAGATTAGGCTAAACTGGAAATTTTGTGATATATTTGTTGTGTTGTGAATGTAATGGATGTGTTTTGGGAGTTGGCACAATTTCCGGAACGTGTTTCGGAGTTGAAATAAGCGGAAACGGTGAAAAATGACGTTATCAGGTGACTTTTGAGCTAACCGGGTGACGGCTGCCTAAACAGTAAATTCGTCACTCTTCGGGGCTGACCCGGGCAGTCCGCGTGTGTGTTGGGTGGTCGGTTCATTCGAAAACGTGTTTTGCGTCATTTTACGGAAAAACGGTTTTCGTAAAAGTTTTGCGAGTTTTCAACAAGTTTATGTCAATATTTGATATTGAATAAATAGGTTTGGGTGAAATATGATTAAATTATTCATATTAGATATTGATAATTTATTTGGTATTTTGAAAAGTTTTAAAATACTATTTCGCCAGAACCCGCGCTTCCGCCGCGCCCAACGCCCGAAACCCTAACGAAATAGTATCAGAGCAGGTATGATGCTTCATCCATTATATTATTCATGCTTGATATTTGATATTTAATCCAATTTTAATGTATGCACATGCTAGGAATCTAGATATGTTTCTTTACTTTTCAGTTCTACAGTAACGAAAATGTAACTGAAATTTAATAGTTAAATTGTGTTATATTTTCTAAGGTAGATTTGAAATGTTTAGAAAATGATTTAGATTAAAATTCTGCATTGGATGTACAATGTAGCTTCCATAGGAAAATCACCGCTTTGAAATATGGCTGTAAAGTAACGTGTATTGGATACATGTTTCTTGGTCCGCCTTGTCAATACGTATGCAAATTATTTTCTGATGCTGTAGTTGTATCGTGCCAAAGCTGTGCAGTTATGGCTGATGGTAGTTTATTTTCCGGTAGAACTTATATGATAAGAGACAAATTCAAGTGAAAGTAGAAATCCTGAACGTGCCAAAGCTGTCAGGACTACACCGGTAGCTTGAGTTTGTCATTAACAAGTGTAGCCTTGATATGCCTCCCTGTGAACGTGACAAAGTTGTCACAGCGAGAAACGATCAGGACCAAAACCAGGAGTCACTGGTGAGTGATTGACAATGAGTTGTCTACCGAATGAATATACGTAGGTAAGAACGTGCCAAAGCTGTGAGTCAAAATATATTCATGGGATCCTACTCTCACTATGAAATTCGATTTAATTATTGAATTCCCGTTGTCTGTTGGGGATTACGGTATTACGTAAAGTAGTGAGAGACACTGCTGAGTTTAAAATCCATAACTTAAGCAGTGCGTAATATTATAGAATATTCTGCTACGTTTTCCTTTTATTCTATATTGTTCATAGAATTATACTTTTAATCAACTGCATGTCTATTACTTGAATAGATTTTCTGACTCTATTTATGGTTGCATTATTCTATAATAGGTTCTAGAAAGACAGTAGACTTAGATATAGTTAGATTAGTTAAAACCATCGGGAACTGTTGTTATGATTTTCTCAAAAATCAAGATGGTTTGTGACTTAGTTTCTGAGTCACGATTAGGTAATCTAATATGATATCTATTTTAGGATATTATTCTAGTTATAATTGTTTCTTATGTAGTAAGAATTGACTTGAATAGTTCATGTCTTGAAATTCTTGACTGGCATTAAGAAAAACCCTTTTAGTATTTGTTTATATTTTAATGACGTTTCTTCGCTTTTGGCGACTTTTAGAAGTCATGTGTTTGACAGAGTTTGATAATCAATTATTTGCAATTGTTGTGACTAATTGAAGGCAAATTATAAAGCTTAAGAAATGAGATACATATAGTTGTGTATACAGAATATTGATTCTTACAATACAACAACTGTAGGTATTGGATACCAGATCTCCCTTATAGTTATTTAAAATAATATTTAATAACTGTTATGATATTTGATATCAGAACTTGTGACTATTGGATAGTTACTTGTTTTATATAAACAGTTGTTGTAAAGATAAACATTAAGAAAAATATTCGGTAAAGTAAATAACTTAGAATTGTGTTTTATGAGATTTTATCATAAAAGCATTAGATGCTTATTCCTTATGGTAATGGATGATCTGATACGAGATCACACCAGATATCCTTATCCATTTAATGAATATTGTATTCAGGTTGTGATTAGATCTCATTTAACCGATGATTGTCATTGGACCACCGTTTTATTAAACTGATACATTGGGTGTATATAGTTTAATAAATTAGAAATTGCTTTGTATAGTCTTATTTGCTTCGTAACTTTGTTAATGAATTGTCATGGCTTAGTTACGTGTTTCCAATAGAAAACATGTTGAATGCTTTTGAATTGTTCAAGAATTTTCAATATGTTTTTGATGAAATGCGAATAGAATATTTTGAATGGTTCAAAGATATTCTATTTGAAGTGTTGAAAACTATAACTTTAAAATTCATCGTGATCTTTGAATTGTTCAAAGATGTTTGATATGATCAAACACATGAATTTATGGTAATTAATTCTAGAGTTATTTAATGAATGTGATTCTTACTCAATATTAAACTTCCACAATTTCATTTTGATGGAATTGGTCAGTGTGAGTGATCAAATCTTATATAATTTGATTCGTTGATATTGAGTGTTACTGAATTAGTTTCAATACTCTTGGGGTTATGCTCCAGTTACACTAATTCATCTTTTTAATTTAGGTTCCATTTGTTCCTACAGTTACATATAAATATGTATTACAGAAAATTCGAATCTTGAAATTGAAACTTTCTTTTGTATAATGGTTATATAATTGAAAGTACTTATGCCTCGGAGGTACGGGTGAAATGTTTATCATTTATTATATTTAATGGAATATTGTATTCTATTTAATAGAATATTTTTTCTATGATTTCGAGTAATGAAATTGTTTTATTACTTGGTGGTTAACATTGGATTTTGACGATTGCAGAAAATTTTGACTTAGTGAAGTCAAATGTGAGAATGATAAACTTAAATGGAACTACGTAACTGATAAGATGAAAATACCCTTAGACAACTTCCGTATAAGTTCAATAGGATGTCAAAATCATTTACAAAGTATTTGATACTTATTGATTCTGTTGTTTTCTTATCGAAGAAAATTATCTTATAACTTATAGTGAGAGTGATATTTGATATCGATCTCGGAAGCTAATAGTGAAACATAGATCTAAAATTGTTCATGGCTTACTACGATCAAGTTTTAAACTTGATTAGGCTTTCATTATGAATGGTTCATAAAATGTGCAAATTATTTGCGCAGCAAAAGCGAAGTGAGCTTATTAAAGGTTTGACCTTTATAGTATGACAGTGAGAAAGGTTATGCTCAGAAGTCTATAGTAGATTCTGAGAAAACTTGTCTCTAGTCGTACTTATTGAAAAATTAAGAATCTATTGGTTAATGTTGATATTAAATCGTGTGTTTTGGCTAAAGAATGCAAAGTGGCGTTCTTGAGTGATTTCTTCGAATGAGATATCCGTCGTGATTTCTTTGTTTGAAGAATTCATTCTAGAATAGCCCTAGAGTTTGTATTCTGCTAAGATCACAGTTTGATATATTAGCATTAGAGCCTATTATAGACTCAGATGAACTTTCTAAAAATTATGTTTTTCTAATTTTGATATAGTCAGGTTGTCTGATTTTATCAAAGTATAGAGAATACATATTTGTCAGTAGGGTCAGTGGGAGCGTATAAATTTCTTTCTAGTATTATATATTATAAGTCTTCTTTTCTCCGTGAAAGCAGTGATAGTAGTCTCTAATATATTTGATATAAAGATTTATATATGATATAAAACTAAGAGACTTGTGAGATAGTCCCAATAATCGTGCATTAGATATGATCTAATAAAGGACACAATAAGACTATTTGTATGACAGTTAGTATAACCGTTTGACAGTTAACGTGTCTTTTATATATATAGTATTCATCTTTCGTAAAGGATGATACCTTTGTCGAAGAGAGATTGATTGGAACGTCTAATTATCTCATGCATCATAGGATGATGATGTAGTGAATATTATATTAAGTGCAATTAAAGATATTAATTTAATCGTAACTGTTACGAGTTATTTTGATATGCTATAGACTATATGATGGATCTTGAAACATGTTCTTTATAATCTTTGAGATATTAAGAATGAGTTTCTAATTCATGGAGAATTTATTCTGCAACCATAAGGTCAGATTAGTTTTGATTCTCATTATGACATTAGATGGTCTATGTCATATTAAGTCAGAAAAGATGCAGTGGGAGTGTCACTGTTGATTCTACTGAACTAGTAGAATCAATTATGATTTTTCAAGTATTGACTTATGAAGTTTCATAGTGACCTTATTGATTAGAAGTATTGATATTAGTTTTTGTGCTTGCAGTTGCGGTTGTCTTATAATATTTTGGATTTGATCTATATATACTTAGACAACTCAGCAACTATAGCACAAAACTGATATAGCGTCTAAGTCATGTTGATGTAGAATTTGGATTCTGCAGAATATGAATGATGCTAGTTAAGGAAAACGATTGGGTTTTTTGGACAAAATCGATTTGTTAAAGTAGGCTTACTTGTTGTTGCCTACCTTTGGAGTGCAAGGTAAGCTCTTGAGGGCCACAGTATGCGATACACATTGAGATGTGTATATGATAATGCGGATTGGCACTAGAGCAAGTGGGAGAAATTGTTAGGATTGGTGCTCATAGTGCCAATCCGGATCGTATTTATGTCCGATTCATAAATACTAGCAATTCTATTTTCCATAAATATTACTAATCATTGGTAGCATCATTGTCTTTTATACGCTTATTTGATCTGATTATGATTATATCGAAACTGAATCTGGTTCAGTGATACGTGTATACTAGATAAAGACCCTAGGATTTACAGTATAATGCGCAGTTACAACATAGTCTGTAATTGACATTGGGAAGCGCATTATTAGTTGTATATCCTTAAATAAAGTTCCTAGTCAAGATTTACTAACACATGGTCAGTTAGTAGAGATCCGCTGAGACCATTACATGTCATATATCGTGAATTGGTCCGATGATTTATCTCAATGAACCATGAGTCTCGAGAGACTCGTATAGACATATAGGTATTTATTTGATAAGACACTGAACGAATCACTGAAGATTTCCTAATAGATGGTACATCAACGTCAATAGGAATCTTCACGAGTTGAGTGAGCATAATGTTCCTCTGACTTGAGATACCACATTGTGATATATGAGTTATCCTCCATAATTTGATGACAGTCACGTCAACGATCTATCCATGATCAGATCTCCGCCTGTTCGTTGGGTGTGGATTGATGCTCATGATGTCCAGTGGGTATCAAGATATGATCTGTCAGTCCTGTGTACATGGCATAGGCATCCGCACGTGTTTACAATCTAGTAAATCCATGGCAGTGGTATAACATCAGAAATTAGTTTCGAGTGTTATTTAGAGATCATAAATAAAATGTCGACTATATTATACCGAACGGGTTTGACGTTTTCATCTATACCCCAGGTATAATATGGATAGAATGACCCCAGCTTGCATAGTTTAGCGAGATTATCTGTGTTCGTCATAATCCATGAGTGGGTGGATTATAGACACGAAATTAGATTTCGTTACGGATAAACCTAAACTTAGAGAGTCCCACAATATGAAGTGTACTCGTTGAGCATTTGGGCAACTCGACATGAATAATACAGATTATTCATAATACTTCATCAGATTAAGTGAGTTAATTCAGATCGTTTAATCGGTTAAACGATAACACATGCATAGAGATTATTTGGTCAATCGTAATTATTGCGTATTTATATTTGATACATAAAACGATTAGATACATATTAATTATTCATTAATGAGATTTTGACACATGCCATAAATATATGTATTTGTTATTTAATGTAAAAAAAATACATATATGAATGTTATTTAATTATTTAGTTATTTAATTGTTAAATAATTAAATAATTGAAAATTAAATACTTTATCTGTTTGTCATAATAAGTATGATAAATGGTGATTTTTAATTGGAACATATGACATGTTTTTTTATTAGACTTTATATGTTCAATTTTGATTGGTAAATATAAAGTTTAATATGATTTATTTTGACCAAATTTGCAAATTGACCACTTTACCCTTGATAAAGTCGGTCCTTAAGGAAATAAAAAAAAAAAAAATTTTGTTTCTTTTTCCATAACTTTTAGCCATTGCCGAGAGCTCCCAAGAAGAAATGGGTTTCAAATTTACTTGATGCTTCAAGTCAAAACAAAGAAGAAAAATAAAGAAAAAGCTTAGGAAAATAAAGGATAAAAGGTAATTCCTCTCTCCCTCAGCTTAGAAATTTTATTTCATTTTCTTGGAGATCTATTAAGATCTAGGGTTCTTCTTTGTTATAAATTTTGGGGCTTTTGGTTATGGTGGTTGGATATGGAAGTGATATGCATGTGTGAAGTAATATTGGAAGTAATTAGTGTAATTAGTTTCCAATTTTATCAATTTTTGTAGAGTGTTGTGACCACTCTTATGGCACATAGAATTTTTCTTAAGTGCTTCATATGTGGTGATTCTAGTTGGTGTTTAGATTACTTGGATTAAACTTGAATTATTGGATTTAAAGCATGAATTTTGTGAAATTTTTGGTTCCTGATCAGATTAGGCTAAACTGGAAATTTTGTGATATATTTGATGTGTTATGAATGTAATGGATGTGTTTTGGGAGTTGGCACAATTGCTGGAATGTATTTCGGAGTTGAAAAAAGCGGAAACGGCGAAAACGGGCGTTACCAGGTGACTTTTGAGCCAATCGGGTGACAGCTGCCCAAACAGTAAATCTGTCACTCTTTGGGCAGCCCATGAACAAACCCTAACACTGTCGGGGCTGACCTGGGCAGTCCCCGTGTGTGTTGGGTGGTCGATTTAGTCGAAAACGCATTTTACGGAAAAATGATTTTCGTAAAAATTTTACGAGTTTTCAACAAGTTTATGTCAATATTTGATATTGAATAAATAGATTTAGGTGAAATATGAATAAATTATTCATATTAGATATTGAATAATTTATTTGATAATTTGAAAAGTTTTAAAATAATATTTCACCCAACGCCCGAAACCCCAACGAAAAATTGATCACAAAACTAGGTTTTCTAGTGCAATAGTCCAATTTTGGTACAAAGGATGCACTATGGGTGCAATTATATAATATCCTAAAAATCTATCACCCAAATTGGTTTTCGAGTGCGTTTATCTCATCTTAGTTCTAATGGTGCAATTCAAAAATGTCTTTAAGGTCACCCAACTTGGTTTTCGAGTTCCCTAACCCCATCTATGTACTGCGGGTGCACCATGGATTCAATTCCAGAATATTTTCAAAATTAGTCACCTAACCTAGTTCTCTGGTACACTAATTCATTCTTGGTTCTAAGGGTGCAGAATGTGTGCAATTTTAAAATATCCTCAAAATTTTTCACCAACTTGGTTTTCGACTTAGCTAATCCATTCTTTATTTGAAGAGTGCACTATATGGGCAGTTCTAGAATATCTTCAAAATCGATTACCCAAATTGGTTTTCAAGTTCACTAATCTCATCTTAGTAGTATGGACACACTATTGGGGAAATTCTTGTAACTTTTCAAAATTGGTCACCCAACATATTTTTCAGGTGTACTCATCCCATCTTGGTATTAAGGGCACATTCTAGGTGCAATTCCCGCAAGTTTTCAAAATTGGTTAACCGACATGATTTTCAAGTGCCCTAATCCAATCTTGGAACTAAGGGTGCAATACGGGTGCAATTCTTAAAATATCTTCAAAATTAGTCACCCAACTTGATTTCGACTATGCTAATCCATTCTTTCTTCAAATGGTGCACTATGTGTGTACTAATCCCATCTCAGTACTAAGGGCGCAATCTTCAGACAATTCCCGCAATTTTTCAAAATTGGTTACCCAACTTATTTTTCAGATGTACTAATCCCATCTTGGTACTAAGGGTGCACTCTGAAGGTAATTCCCGAAAGATTTATAAATTGGTTACTCAACTTTGTTTTAGGGTGCACTAATTCTATCTTGGAACTAAAGGGGATGTATTCAATTGAGATTTTAAAAGACTTTTTAGGGTTAAATAATTCTTGTGGTATTCAATAAGATTTTTAAATAATTTAATAAGTCTTATGGTATTCCATTAAGACTATTAGGATTTTTTGAAGAGTGTATCCAAATCTAGTGATATTCAATCATGACTTTAAACAAGTTATAGAAAGTTTTATGGTATTGAAAAACATAATTATTTTGAAGGATTTTTTTATGTGTGTGATTGTGTGGGAATATTATTGAAAATCATAAATATCAAACTCTAAAAAATCATACCCAACCCATGAGACTTTTTACATAAGATTTTATGAATGTTAGAAAACAGAAGATGACACATACATGTTAGCTCCCTGTGAACAAGTTACTTGCTTATTAGTAATTTCTGCTTTTTTCTTTCAAACAAAACAATATGACTTTCTTTTAAATGCAACTGGTAATCTCATTCTTCCAACCATTTTTCTTACTGAATTTCATTTTCGAGAAGGAAAATTCTATCACATTTAAAGATAATTTCGTAGATTTTTTTTGAGGGCAGCAGAACTTCTTCAATCAGATAGGTGATAATGTACAAAGGGAATTAGCACAACAAAGATTTTTTCCTCAATTTTCTCGCTAATTTTTTACTTGTATTTTTTTAAAAAAACCTAAATTTAAGGAAAAAATATTTATCAATTATTAAGATCACTGATGCCGAGGTGTTATCTTTTATTCATAGGTCAGAGACATGACATTCTGTCACAGAAACTCAGAAAATAATCTGAGATAATTAAGCATTTTCATCAGTAAAGTTATCTAAACTGTAGTAAAATATTGATAGATTGCTTATGTCCAGGAAATATTACCACCAACATAGCTTCTAAAGAAAATATAGTTGTAATGTTTGGGGCATCCCCACCTAACCATGATAGAAATTATAGCATTGTTAATTTAGTGGAGGGGTGACCTGGACGAGAATGACCCAAGAAAAAGAATGTCTCATTGAACTAGATAACATTACTTATAATCCGATTAAAAGTTGGTTGGTTAGCATCATAAAAGTAAAAAAAAAAATTATATGTAGTCCTTTCAAATCTTTTAAATTCTTATGATATAAATCTTTTAAAATCCAATAAGTAAAAAATCATGATTAAAGAAACTGTAACAAAATCTTAGAAGTCATTACATTCTTACATAGTCTTTTAAAATCCACTGGACTTATTTATCCATAAATAATCTTTTAAAATCTCAATTGAATACACCCCCTAAGTGTGCAGTATGGATACAATTCTTAAAATTTTCTCAAAATTGGTCACCCAACTTTTTTTCATGTGCGCTAATTCCTTTTTAGTTCTAAGGGTGCACGTTGGCTGCAATACCAGAATATCTTCAAAATTGGTCGCCTAACATGGTTCTCAGTTGAGATAATACCATCTTGATAATAAGAGCGCACTTTGTGGCATTCCCGCAAGTTTTCAAAATTGGTCACCCAACTTGGTTTTTGGGTGAACTTATCTCATCTTGGTACTAAGATAGCACTCAGGGTGCAATTCCCGCTAGTTTTCAAAATTGGTTACCCAATTTATTTTTCGGGTGCACTAATTCCCTTTTAAGGGTGCACTAAGGGTGCAATTTCAAAATATCTTTAAAATTGGTCACCCAAATTAGTTTTTGGGATTAATAATCCCATCTGGTACTAAGGGCACACTCTGGGTGCAATTCTCGTAAGTTATCTAAATTGGTGACCCAAATTGGTTTTCAGGTTCACTAATCCCATCTTGAAACTAAGTGTGCACTACAGATGAAATTCTTAAAATATCCTCAAAATTTGTCACCAACTTGGTTTTTGGGTGCGCTACTCCCTTCTTGGTTCTAAGGGTGCCCAACGGGCACAATTCCATAATATCTTCTAAGTTGGTCGCCTAACATGATTTTCGGGTGCACTAATCCTATCTTGGTAATAAGGGCGCACTCTGGGAGCAATTCTCGCAATTTTTCGAAATTTATCACCCAAATTGGTTTTCGAGTGTACTTATCCCATCTTTGTACTAAGACTGCACTCTGGGTGTAATTCCTGTAAATGTTCAAAATTGGCTACCCAACTTCTTTTTCGGGTGCACTAATTCTGTTGGGATATATATCCTATAGCTTCATGTAATGTAAACAGTTTTATATGTTATGAAATAAAATAATGCATTATTCATTTATCAATGTGTTTGTTTAAATTTCGCATATTGTAAATTATCTTGATTATCCTGGAATAAAACATGTACCTTCAAACTTATTGTATGAGTGTCACACACAAGAGGATTTAAATCTGAAGTTAGTAATATAAAATAGTCTATAAAGAGCAAACAAAGCGGGTACTTTATTTGTGGTTTATCTATAGCTGCGGTCCATTCTATATTTGTATGGCGGCCTTGATCCGGGATCGTCCATGTGGAGACATGAGAATGAAGGTACCTTGTATGATGTGATCATTTAGGACTAGACCCAAATAGAAATGACTTTCTTATAATATCCGTTAAATAAAGAAATTCATTTCGATCTACTAGATGTTTATATATGGATTGATCTTAATCCTGAGTGTACTACGAACTCCTACATGACAGACTATGTGCTTTGATTTACAAAAGGTAAGGTTGATGTAGCAGTCCCGAATAATAGCTACGTACTTTGGGGGCATGGTCTGGTATGTAGCTGGGAATGTTTTACATAGACATGGAGTTCACTTCTTCTAGCGAGAAGTAGATGAGTATCTTCCTTAAAGGTTGATTCGGTACTTGAACGGTTCGAGCGCTCAAGTCTTTCTATTACGAACAGAAAGATTAAAATTTATAATGGTTATGAATAAATTATTCATTAGAGAATCAATGGTACTTAAGGTAAAAATAATTAGAGGGGTATAACAGAAATTATGACCCCGTTCTAATTACGAGATACTCGTGAAGGGTTAATCCGTATGTAGTGACTATATCGATGGACACCAATATGGTTCGGCTTAATATGCCATTTGCGACAATGAGAGTGCAGCTTCAGGTTTTTAGTGGAATAATGCGGAGTTAATAATTCTTAATATTTAATTAAGAGCTTAATTAATATTTCGAAATTATTGGAGCTCAGAACCGTAGGTCCATTTGGTCCATGTGCTAGCTCAATATACCTTAGCAGATTTAGCATAATTTGATAGTCCAATTATATACTCACATATGTATAAATATTATTAATATGATTAATAATATTATTTTGTCACACTTGAAACTATATATTAAAAGTTAATATATGGTTTTAATAATTATATGATAATTATTAAATACAAAGTATTAAATTATATGCGATATAATTTAATAAGGCTAAGATTATAATTTCCAAATTTTTGGTTTTGGAAACCCTTGGATTCAATTTGGAAGTTACACCTTTTAAATGTTATAATTATTTCTTTTTTTGTAACATCTTTGGCTTTATGGAAAGTAAATGATTTGTTACAAAATTTTTGAAATTTAACATGCGTTGGCCGAATATTTGAGAGGTGGAAGGAGAAAGGGTTTGCTTGTTTTGGAAACAAATCAACCTAAGTTAAAAAAAAAGATTAGATTTTTCTTTTTAGGAATCACTCTCATTCTAACCCAACTCTCCATCTTCTTCTTCTCCAAAATTCTCTCAAAGTGTTGAGAAAATAAAAATAAAGAACAAGAAGAAAAACAAACAAAAATCTTGTGTGACATTAATCTCTAAAACGTTTAGGGATTAATTTTATGAGTTTAGCCCATACTAGTTTCTGTTGGTATGAGATATAGCTTGGAAGACTTTGAGGGGGTGAACCAAAATGCATCTTCTTTATTCTTTCATAGTTACACGACAGTGAAGCTTGTTTTTGCTCACAGCCGTAATTTGTGTTGGTGAAACGGGGGTCGGTTTGTTTGAGTTTTAATCAAGACTTTTTTGCGAACACATAGGGTTGTTCTGGGTCTGTGTTGGGACTTTTTTCAAGTGTAAAAATAGAACTGAAACAAAACCACTACTCACGAATTTCAGTGGCTATTTTATCAGTGTGCTGAGCATGAATCAGGTTCAAAATAGTTCAGTGGTGCTGTTGGTGACTTTCGGCCACTTGGTGAGAAAGGCAGAAAATTTTTTCAAGTCCGATATGGGTGCCTAACGTGCTTTCGCTGCGCAAGGAAAGCGTTTCCTATAATTGGCATCGAAAGCAAGGTTAAAAAGTGTTATTAACCCTTCTTTTTTATATTTAAAGTTAATGTTTTTATATATTTATATGAGTTGTAAATATTGCGTTGCATGTTTAGACGAGTAGGCACAAAATGATATTCATGAGATAAATAGTTATTGTTTTTTATGTGATGAATGGATTTTGCATTGGTCGTAAATTTTTCCGGCTCTTATTTTAATGTTGGTTTTGATTTTGGGATGTAAGGCCAAAATGCCATTGTTTACAATTGTTGTAATTTTAATTTTCCAATGTAAAATTTCAATTGTTGTAATTTGGAGCACCAAAGTCGCAAAAGGAGCCAACACCACCTTGGAGTGTGCTTTGAAGACCAAGTTATGCCTTGGAAATTTTTTTACAAATTAGATTAGTATTGGAAAAAATTAGAGCCCGGTCAATGCAAAATAATTTTTATGTTATTTGTATGTTAATTCGAAATGTTTGAATAACATGTCATATAGCTTATGGTGTATACTCTTGCATTTCACATGCCCTAACATGCTTTGGATGCATAATCATTATAGATATGAAATGTGATTTTATGTGATTTAAAATATTTAAATTAGAATATGATATTAATGAGCGGAAAATATACCAATATTTACCGCCCATTTTACTTAATATTTTGTATAGTTTCTCGAATTTTATAAAAGTTTTGATGTGTTTTAGTTTATTTTGCAGATAAAATAAAATTGGGACTTAATCGAATCAATCAGGATGAAATGTGGAACAAATAAGAGCAAAAAGTGGACTTGACATTTTGATTTTGGATATTGGAAACTTGAAATGGCGTTCTAACGAAGTATAATTTCGGAAATTCCAACTTTGCGCAATTGTCGTATTTTGGCCATAACGTTTTACTCCGATATCAGATTGAGGTGATTCAAGTTCTAGTTTAAATAAGACTCAAAGATATACAACTTTGAAGTTCATAATAATTTCAAATTCCGAAGTTTCCATGACCGAATTTGATAAAACATATGGAAGTGTGTTATGTGTAATTATTAAAGTAATTTTCAAAACAAAAAAAAATAAAAAAATAAAAAAAATGAAAATTGTCAAACTTCCACCAAACATGCTTGCATGTTTGGTGGAGGTTTTGCTGCCATATTTGGTGCCATGTATGGTGGAGCAATTGGTGGAAGCCTTTAGATTTGCCTATAAATATCAAGCTAGACTTTGTAAATTTTTAATGCTTTCTTTGGAGGAATTTCTCCATGGAAACCTAAAGGAAAGTGTCTTGTATATTTATTTAAGTTTTTTGTATTTTTTTATTTAATTAATAAAATTTTGTGTGTTTTCATTTACAGCATGAACATGTAATCTCATTCTGCTACGGTGAAAATGTGAGACTTTTAATATAATAAATTAGATTAATCTCCTTTATTTTAATTAAAATTTGGATTAATTAGTTACCGCCTATATGGCCAGTTTAGGTGACAACCTTATTTATCGCCTATATGATCGGTTTTACATTCGAGACGTAGTTTCCGCCTATATGATCGGTTTAGCTAATAACCTTGTTACCGTCAATATGGTCGGTTGGAATTAATTGA
>SKCR01015829.1:0-142371 GCA_019454045.1 Zanthoxylum bungeanum
TGTACAAGGGAACGCCCATAAGCGTCAGATTTTGCGTAAGGGGGAACGGCGATACGTAACGCCCCACGCACCAGATATATAGATATAAATTCTCTCAGATATAAAGTTTTCAGATATGGATTTTTCAGAATTAGATTTTTAGAAATGGAAAAAGATTTCTCAGACCAGATGAGTTTCATAAAAGAGTTTTCAGAAAATCTTTTCAGAAGAGTTGAGTTTTCAGATAAGAAAGAGATTTCAGAAAATAATATTTTCTGTGAGGTTTTCAGTTTTTAGAACCATGAATTTTCAGAAAGAATCAGTTTTCACTTTTTAAATTGTCCACTCACTATATCGTTAAAACGATCTAACCCCCCACTCGCAGTTTCTTATTTTACAGGTTACTCAGAGGAAGAGCTTGAGAGGATGGATACTGATGGCATCCACTGGGTATTGAGTTCACCAGGTCGAGTTAGAGATGCAGTACAGTCACAATTTGAGAAAGATCATGTATCATGCATTTTGTATAAGTTGATTTTATGTCTGATACATGTCAGGTGTTCATGTTAGAGTTACAGAGTGTGATGTTTTGTATACATGATTATCAATATTGAGTTTCATTTCATGTTGTTGAGTCAGGTCAATGGTCACTATGAATGAGTCAGTAATTGAGATGAGTTTAATAATGAGGATCACAGTCGGATAGTCAGAGGCTCAGGGGGATAGGTCAGCCTATTCCCTACCGGTAGCATCTCCTGGAGGGGATGTTACAGTTGATCGTTGACAGATTAAAAGTACATTCAAGTGGCCACTATCATAACTCAGTTAACACTCGTTGACAGACGTCATACTATTAAGGGTGGCAGAAAAGCCCGAGCCCGGTCCGACCCGGCCCACCCGGGCTTTTGCCCGGCCTGGGGTGGAAAAAACCCAGGCCGGGCCCTTGAGACTGAAGCCCGGCTCGGGATCGGGCCCTTAAGACTGAAGCCCGGCCCGGGCCCAAGCCCGAGCCGAGCTCAATGATTTAAGCCCGGGCTCGGCCCGACCCGGGCTTAAATTAAAAAAATATATATAATTTTTTTTATTCAATTCCACTGCCACTGCTAGTGCCAACCCTAAACCAGTAAACCTAAAACCTAAATACCTAATTCAATTTCACAACAACTCACATTCTCACTCGTCTCTCTCACTCAGTCACTCGTCTCTCTCAGTCTCTCTCACTGCTCGCCTGATCGCCTCTCGCCTGCAGCCTGCTCACTGGCCACTCCTCAGCTCATCGCTCTCTACCTCTCTCCACTCCTCAGCTTGTCGCTCTCTGCCTCTCTCTATTGATTCCTACATTCTTTTGAGACGCAGAGCCCACGATTTGCCCAACTGGTCCAAGACCAATATCGTTGTAATTGCTGATTTGCTAATTCCCATCTTGTAACTATCATTGAAGGCGTTCAAATCATACCCATTTGTTGGTTGCTTCAAAGTATTTGTAATTGAATTCACTTCACCACCAACTCTATATCAAAATTTCCCCTTTCATCTGGCCTATTTGACACATAATTATTGCTCCAAATCGAGTCGTTGAGGGACAGATTAGCCAAATTTGGTGCCTGATGCCTCAGTTGATTACTGAATTGCCAGAACGATTGCTGATTTTTCTCCATGTGAGAGACTATTGTCACTTCAAACAGGATCTAAACTCAATAAAATATGATATGGGTATGTGAAATTTGTATGTTTTTTATACAAGAAGTATGAGAAATGACAAAAATAAAAACAGAGCAAAACACGGGAAACGAAATGTTTATGAGAATTGGTGATTGATGATGAAGAGAATTGTATTTGTTTGTTTTTTTTTTGTTTGGAAAAAATCTGGCCGGGCCCGGGCCCGGATTTTTTTATCCAGGCTCAGTCGGGCTTTCCGAAACCCGGCCTGTTGCCACCCTTACATACCATTAACGCCCATCGCACCCTAAATAGAATATTCTCATATCCAATGCTTCCTATTTCTCAATAAGGTAATCTTTACACAATAATTATCAACACTAACACCAATTAAATTCTTGATTACAACATAACCTTTCCATTTCTCCATGAAAATTACAACTCCATAAGATCTACACATTCAATCCAATTCATTCATGATTTACAATTCTCAAAGCTACACAATAAAAGCCACAAAAACACCATAATCACCACCTTATACATTCGACCACACATGCACACACAATCATCCTCAACACTCTCAAATATCAAGTTAGACATTACCTATATTACTTATAGAGAACCATTTTAATCTTGTGAATTTTAAAAAAATTAAGGCCTAATCCATGTCATAATGCCACAAAATGCATACGTAAACACTCTGTCATACTTAATCATGCCAAATGAATCAAATTTAGCCTAGGGTTTCCAAGATGAAATAGGAAAGTTTAGATACATACTAAGAATTTCAAGAAAATAAAAGGAATGAGAGATAAAGACTTACTTGGCATGGAGTTTACTTGAAAAAGCATAAATTTCACTCTTGTTAGAAGCTTAGGCGTGAGCATGAAATATCAATTTTCTTTTTGTGCTGTGGGTAGAAGTTTCGTGAGTGAGGAGCTGAAGAAGAAGGCAAATAGTGTCTGGTTTAAAACACAAATAAGAGATTTTTTTTAAGATTAAAATAATAATTTATATTTGGCACATGTTGAAGATGAAAGGTGATTTTTGTCACTGCATTGTGCAGTCTAGAAAATATCTATTTTTGACTTGGTTCTGATCAAAATTTAGAAAATGCTCAACATGAAAGTTATAGACCTTTATCTAAGAGAATCAAGAAGCAATATGGAAATCTCAGGCATAATTCAAGAACTTAACCTTAAATGGGGTTTGAGAACGATCCTTACTTGTGTGAAGTATCATTTAACATAAAATCACGCATAAATAAGTTCGCATTTATGAAAATTATTACTCGAGAATCCGCTACAATTTTTACAATTTCTGTACACATTTAATTTTCAGTTACATTTAAGATAACTTTTGATATTTCGACTATAACTTGAGGTACCGATGTTCATTTTCAAAAAACCTCATCATCGGACTTATGTTCTATTCCCTATGACTTCTTCTTTTTTTTTTTTTTTAAATAAAATTAAAACAAATAAGAAATAACAGAAAGATAAGTAGCAGAAAATAACAACTAGTAGGCATACACCAATAACTTGAAAATTATATTATCCTCAATGTAATAAAATAAATTCGAATAAGGACAGAGATGGAACAACACTACCATGTAGGGGTCACTCTAACTCTTCAACAACAGTTTTCACTGTTGATTGCAGGGTATTACGGTGCGTTTCCATCTTACTAGTCTCAAGTCAAATTTGTAGCTATGCGAGGTTATGCTGCTTGTGACAGTACCTGTATAAATAAACATGCAAACAATTAAATACATAATTTAACAAGCAAATAATAAAAAGTAATTATAAACATTAGAGAGAAATGAAAATAAATAAAATGAGTGTGTTGTCCCATAGCTAGCGCTAAGTTTAACATCTTCAGCCAGAAGTAACCCTCCAAGTGGTCTTCAATTCTGATGTTGAACTTTGAGATGCATCCTTCATACTTTCGAGCATTTTCTTAGGTGAGACAATACATATAAGGTCTTTTCTGGACTAGCCTTTTTCACTTGATCTACCACTATTTCCTATATTTGCTTTCCACTGCTGTGAGCCTTAGATGATGCCTTTATGGACTGTCTTGGCACACCGTCGCTATACTGTAATACTCGCCTAGTATATTGGCCTTGAGGGCTTCTCACACCATTGTTTCATCAACCACTTTCTATGTATGTAATTCCTTATTCAATTTTTATTTCCCTTACACTGTCTCCATCAAGACACTACTCTTATGACCTTCTTGATCTGTTGTAGGATCGAACACCTTAATAACCAACTCCTATATATTAACTCTGAAGGTGAGGAGACCTTTTTATACCTCAATTATTGTTCGTACTATTGCCAGAAAGGGTTTTCCCAAAATAAAAGGTTTCTCGACATCTTCTTTGATTTCCAAAATAATAAAGTCTGTTGGAATCTCTAAGTCCCATACTTTTACCATCACATATTCTATCTTTCCCTTGAGCACCTTGGTGGTTCTCTCAGCAAACTGCAGGGATATAGAGGTTGGTTTTAGCTTATGGTATCCCAATCTCTTTGTCATCGGTAGAGGCATTAAATTAATCCCCGACCCTAAAAATCACATAATGCTTTTGACTCACAGTTTGTGATAGTATATGCTATAATGAAGATGTCTGAATCCTTACATTTGGTCACATTCGTTCTTTGCAAGATTGCATTATATGCCTTTGTAAGCCTTTATTCCTTGATAATTTTTCACAATTCTGAAGTTAAGGCTACTTCTATTTTTCACCTCCTCTGTATACTCCTCTAAATTTTTATGTGACATTAGCTTAGTGGGGAATTAAGACTGTGGTTTATAATACATCGAACTTCTTTTGGGTTTCTATTTCATTCGTGTGAAGTCTACAAAGGTTTCTCCTACTTGTGCGCATCCAGTGCTTACTATGATGGCATTGCAGAATTCCTTTCCATCTTTTTTAGAGTTGACTTTTATATTACTTGAGAGAGCCCCTTATGGATTTTGGTTCTGCCTACTCGCTAATTGGCCTAACTGAGTTTCAAGTGTCTTCAAAGATGTGGCTTGGCCCTGTACCAATTCTTTCAATCTAGCAGTATTCTTCACGTTTCCATGTTATGCTCTGTAAGAAACTTATTTTGATTCAACATCTGTATCAGTAGATTTTCCATGGTTGATTTGTTCTCGTGAGTGGCATCTCTATTCTGCTACTGGAAGGCTGGAGAAGGATGTGATTTTTCTGATGGACCCGCCCCTTGGTTATTCTTCCATCCAAAGTTGGGATGGTCCTTCCACCCAGGGTTATAGTTGTTGGAGTATGGATTGTGGCTTTGTTTGTTGTAGTTGCTAACATAATTCACAGACTCGACAAATTAAGCGTATGACTCTATATTTCGTTCTCCCCATATCATACACTTGTGGCTCATCTGCTGTTTATAGCCTGCATGTTCAATACCTCTAGGCATTTGTAGATTTGCTCTACATAGGTATTTACCATTGTATTTGGCCTGACCTCATGGTCTCTTGCTACTCGTTGAGGCGTACTTCTTTCTGTTAGCCGTAAAGAATTATTGTTTGCCATTTTTTATATAGATCTCAAGCTTGCTTTTCACCGTTCGCCATCAGAGCACCTCCAGCAGTTGCATCGACTGTGATTTTCATCATTCCATTGAGCTCGTTGTAGAACATTTGAACCTGCAGCCATTTTGTGTCTCATGATGTGGGCACTTGTGAAACATGTCGTTATATCTCTCTATGCCTCATATAGAGACTCTAACTCATTTTACATAATAGACGTGATGTCATTTCGCAATTTAGCTTTCCTGGCTGGGATAAAATATTTGGCAAGGAATTTCATAGCCAGATCTGCCTATATTGTAATTGACCCGCTAGTAGTGAGTGGAGCCATGCTTTCGCTACATCCTTCAAGGAGTATGGGAACACTCACATATGAATTGATTTTCTACCCCTCTATTAAAGTTGAAGGTGCTGTAGACTTCCAGAATGATGCGTATGTGGGCATTAGGATAGTCATTCGGGCCACTCCAAACTGCACTGATTACTATATCATCTGGATACATATATTGATGTCGCAAGTGTTGGCCTCAAAAGAAGGTGAGATGATACATGATATAAGTTTATCTATTACTGGTATCGTCCTATCCCGAATTGAAATTGGGTGTGCCACGTCGAGTTGTTCGGGTTGTTGGTTGTCCATGATGCATTGTGACTACTCATCCAACTATCTGAAAGAAAAAAGAAAGCAAAGACAAATAAAAAATGAAAATGATGGTGCTTAGTTAAGAAAATATGGTGTTCGTCCTAATATTAAAAAATAAAAATAAAATAGTCCTCCGATAACGACGCCAAAAACTTGATCTTGATCTCTTATTGCACGTGATAAGTGCATGAAAATTTACTTTGAACATCACTAATTCGTCTTGTTTATCATGTGTTTTGATCTTAATTACAGTTTATTTTATGTCTTATTATTAGGAAGCAATGGAACATGAATCTTGGAGCAATTACACATGTTTCGGGACCTTACAGACGCATCGAAAGCCCGCGGGAATAGCAGAACCATAGAAAACACTGCATCATAGAAAGGCACTGGCGCCGCGGCGTCCACTTCCTGGCACCACGATGCCTCCTCAGTATTGCCCATACATTATCAAGCAAGTTTGGCGCCGCGGCGCCCCGGAAGACCTCAGAAACTTAATTTAGTCACGTTTTGATGCGCACAATGACTTCGAGACTTCCTTATATAAACCCAAGTTCGTCCAAAACCCCTAAAAGGGAGAAAAATATAGAGAAAACACACAACAAGGAGTGAAGTCACATATTTAAGAGAGAAGAACGAGGAAGTTTAATGCCAGACAAGATGTTCCTCCGATCTATCCAGGCTATGTCTCTCTTCTATATGGAGAACTAATCTCCTAGGCAAGCTAAGATTGAATTCTTGTAATAAGTTCTTATATTTATGTTTTTGATTCATGAATGCCTTTCGACGTTTAATACAATTGATGATTCATTGTTCTTTATTATCTTTCGATTTATAATCCAGAGATTGTGTTTTACCAACTTGTATATAGGAATAGTCATGCTTCTTCTATGTGTGACTGGAGAACCCAGTTGTGACTGATAAAGTTGTTTTATAAGTTAATCTTCTGCTGGAGTATTGTCTGTGGGTATATTATCGACGTTAGATAGGTCATAATGATAACTTTGTGTGATGTTAACATATAGAAAATAATTCATCAGTTACCTTAATGCTCTTCGAATTGAATTATCTTCCGATTGTTGGTTTGGGATGTGAAACCTTCAATTGAATAATAAAAGGAATCAACAACTGAATATAGGAATTTGATACAAGAGGGATTCCCGACGCTTTGTTGTTCTCTCTACTGATAACTTTTAAGCGCTTTTATAATCTTTGTTTTACATTACCAATTCAATCCATCTCTTTTCATTAAGTTATTGCTAACGTTTTCTTTAAGTAAATTAGTTCCTTGTAACCATCTCTCTGAGGAATCTACACCCCAACTATACTGCGATAATCGCAAGTACTTTTTAGACGTAATCAAATTTTGGCGACATTTCCGGGGAGACGGTTTACAATCAACAGGAGCAGGTTTGCTTAGTCAACAACAAAGCGGTAACTTCGTTCCATCTTTATTTCTTTATTATTATTATATTTTCTAATTTATTTATTTTATTACTATTTTAGTTTTAGTTTAGATTTAGATTTTTAGTTTTACTCTTCTATTTTTATTTCTTATTTTCTTTGTGTTTGCGTGCATGCCTAGATTTAGGGATCAGTTTGATAGATTTGTTAGATTTTAAAAGGAAGATTCAGATTAAGGAACTCTATTTGAAAACCTTTTTGCCACACCACCTAGATCTAGCACACACAACATGAGTGAGTACGAGAGACCACACATTAGGACTCTTGAGGAGTACCTCCATTTCACTCGCACAGCTACGGTATCATGCATAATGTTTCCTCCTAATGCACCACATATAGACTTTAAACCAGAAATGATAAAGTATCTCCCAACCTTTCATGGTTTGAAGAATGAGTACCCTTATGTGTACATTAGAGAGTTTGAAGAGGTTGTAGCTACTTTCATGAACGATTTGGGACAACAGACACAATTAGACTTAAGCCCTTCCCTTTTGCCCTTAAGGATAGAGCTAAAATCTGGTTGTATTCTTTGAGACCTCATTCAATAGGATCATTGGGTGATATGACACATGAATTTTTCAATAAATATTTCTCATACCATAAGACTAATGCCTTGAAAAGACAGATCTCTACCTTCTCCTAGAAAGACAGTGAAACCATTCATCAAACTTAGGAGAGGTTTAAGGAGATGTTAGCTAGTTGTCCTCACCATAGGTATGAGAGTTGGAGTTTAGTAAGTTATTTTTACGAAATTCTAACTCATAGAGAGAGCCAATTCGTTGAGATGATGTGCAATGGTGAATTTATACGAAAGGACCTTGATGAGGCATTAGAGTACTTAAATGACCTAGCCGAGAAATATCACAATTGGACTGGACCCAATGCCATAGATAACACTGATAGGACACGTCCCACTCCTTCTAGTGGAGGCATACACCACTTTAGGGAAGAAGATAGTCTTAGAACACATGTTGAGCTATTAACTAGAGAGATATGAGCCTTAAAAGCTAATTATAGCAAGACTATGCATGTGGTAGCCCAGTTAGAACCTCGAGGGGCGTGTTTTGTGTGTAAATGGAATGACCATCTAACCCAAGAGTGTCCTTTATATGGTGAGATGAGGGAAACCTATGAGGAATAATGAAATACATTAGGGATGTACAAGAAGCCATATACACCTTATTCAGATACTTATAATCCGAGTTGGAGGAACCATCCCAATTTTAGTTGGAAACATAAGTCTCATCAGCCCAGTCAGACACCACAACCTAAATGTTACAGTGCCCCCCAATATCACACACCTGACATTCCTAGAAATTCTTTAGATGACACTGTGCATGCATTTATAGAGGCCCAAAGTAAAACTAATCAAAGGTTTGAGTCACTGATAGCTCAAGTGGTTGAAGATAATAAGGAGATAAAAAGTCAAGTCTCTAAGTTGACTATTGTTCTGAGTGTGCAAGAACTAGGAAAATTCCCATCTCAAACTTAACCAAATCCACAAGGGCAACACATGGAATAGGTTGATCATGAGGCATCCAATGTAAAAGGTGTTAATGCTATAATCACTATGAGTGGTAAGGAGGTAGGCTTGCATGACACCTCCAACATTATAGGTGACCCCAAAGATAGTAGTACATATATTCCTCAGGAAGAACAAGTGCCACATATCCCAGTTAGAGTACCATTTCCTCAAGCTCTTAGGCCTATTGAGAGAGCTACAGACCCTACTGGTGAGATCTTATAACATTTAAAGCAAGTAAAGATTAACCTTCATCTCTTACATGTGATCAAACAGGTTCCTGTAGGGGTTTTAGGGGCATAATCCGGTAACGCAGCGGAAGCGGCGGAAGATCGTATCTTCCGATTTCAAAACTTTTTCTCGGATTAATTAAATAAACATATTTATTTAATTATCCAATAATCAAATTATGAAATTAAATTCAATAAATCATATTTAAGTGAATTTACCAAATTACCCTTACTTTGGTATTTTGTCCATTTTAGTCCGAAATTGATCTAATCAATTTTGAATGATTCTAAATCATTTCTAAGATGAACTTAGCATGTTCAAAACATCAAAACACCAAAAGCACCAAAAATCCCAAAATCTATTCATTTGGCCGAATGTCACCTAAGGTGGGCATTTTGTCCATTTGGTCATTTCATGCTTCAAAACACATCCAAATGTAATCCAATCAACATGAAACTTTATATGCATCATATACACACCCAAATACACAACATATATGAAAATGCCAAAATTTGGAATTGGTCATGAACCCTAATTTTTCAATTTCTTCAAATTGGACAAATTAGACCAAATTGGTTAAATACAATACTTCAATCATGTTTCTTCCATCCATTTCAAGTCTCAACACAATGAAACAACTATAGAACAATTCTAGGTCATTTAAGAGTGGGTCAATAACTCTAGAATGGCAACAAGGTTCTAAAACCTTAAAAGAATGCTTATTACTACACTAGTAATAAACTTCCAACATCATACATGCAAATCATCTTCATCAAACTTTTATCCATCAAAAGTACAAGGAATAAGGAATAGAAAAACTCAAGAACATCACAAGATTGCCCACAACAAGAGGAACAAATTACTCTCTAATGGAAGGTTGGAAATACTTACTAAATTCCAAGCTTTTCCTTGTTTTTCTTTTCTTTTCTCTCTACCTTCTTTGCCTTGTTTTAATGGAGTTTTGATAAAGTGAAAAGGTTGATGAAACCCTAAAATAAATGAAACAATATATACTTGCCAAAAATGCAAGCCTTGGCCGAATTTGGCTAAGAAATAATATCTAGATATTATATTTTTGTTTCATTTAAAGCAACTTGTCAATTTGCAACTTTAATCATCAAACAATTCAATGAATAAAGTAAGTCAACAAATGCAACTCAAAAATATAACAATTATATTTATATTAGGGTCTTGGCCAAATTTGATACAAAATAAAGGAAAAAAAGATATTTCAATTTTAACAATTAAAATAAATATCCAAGGAAGTCAAATTCAATTTGATAACCTTTACCTTTAATGTAAAGTCAACATTACACTTATAATCATTTCCTAACTTTATCATTTGGTGATATATTTATATTTTAATTATATTAATCATTTAACAATTAAATAATTAAATACAAATATATCAAATATATGTATTATATTTACTTTAAATATCTCAAATACATATATTGATGATATATGTCAAATACCTTTATTTGACTATTTATTAATGTGTATTTAATAATATCATATATTAAATACAAATACACATTAATTAGGAAATGACGGTTCGGCCCGTTCGCATGTATTTTCATTTAACGTTTTAAAATTTGTAAATAATCATCATTATTCACAAAAGTTGCCCTAGTGCTCTACGAGTATGTTTCATTATTGAGACTCTCTAGATTCAGGTATATCGTCACGAAATCCAATTTCATGTACATAATCTATCCACCCGTAGATTATGACGATCACGGATAAACTAGCTGAATCATACAGGTCGAGGTCATTGCATACGTATAATCCCTCCGTCATAGGTATCCAGATAATCCCAGAGATATAGATGTAAACGTCAAATCTCTATAGGTATTATCTCATCGACGTATCTATTAGCAATCTTTAAATAACACTCGGAACTTACTTCCGATGTATACTGTGGCCACAGATTTAACAGACTGCTAAATATATATGGACTACCTATGCTTTGTACACAGAACTGACGGATCCTATCTTGACACACACAGGATATCCTGAGGATCGATCCACACCCAACGAACAGGCGGAGGTCTGATCTAAATAGATCGGTGACTTGACTGCCATCTAAGTGTGGAGGATGTCTCATACATCCACAGTGGTGTCTCAAGTTGAAGGACCACTATGCTACTCAACCCGAGAAGATTCTTATTGACGTTGGCGTACCATCCATTAAGAATCTTCGGTGAGCCGTTCAGTGTTTATCCACTATAAACACCTACATGTCTATACGAGTCTCCATAGACTCATGGTTCATTGGGATAAACCATCGGACCAAGTCTCGATATACGACATGTACTGGTCTCAACGGATTTGACTAACCGACCCGTGTTAGCAAATCTTGACCAGGAACTATGTTTGATAATATTCATATAGCAGTGACACTTCCCAATGTCAATTACAAACTAACTTTGTAACTGTGTACTGCATTATATATTATCGGGCCTTTGTCTAATATATACATATGACTAAACCACATTTAGTTTCAATCTAATCGTAATCAGATCGAATACGTATATAAGAACAAGAGGTGCAACCATAAATAAGTAATATTATGGAATAGGGGATGTTCGTATTCATGAATCAGACATAAATACGGTCCGGATTGGCGCTCTAAGCACCAACCCCACAATTTCTCCCACTTGCTCTAGTGCCAATCCACGGTATCATATACACGTCTCAATGTGCATCGTATGCACATGGTCCTCAAAAGCTCACCCAGTACTTAAGAGGTAAGAAACAAGTCCGCTATGAAATATCGAGTTTGTCAAACAAACAACTCTATCGTTTCCCATAGTCAGCATCATTCATATTTTGTAGAATCTAAATTATACATTAATATGAAAGATGCTATATCTGTATTATGCTACAGCTACTAAGTTGTCCAAGTATTTAGGGATCAAATCCAAAAATACTATGAGGACAACCGCAAGCACAACACCAATTAAAACTTCTATTTTTAAAAGGTCACTATGCAACTTCATAAGTCATACTTCAAAGTTCAAAAGTTTGATTCCACTAAATAGTAGAATCCTTCGTGACACTCCCACTGCATCTTTTGTGACTCTTTATGACGTAGACTGTCTAACGTCATAATTAGTCTCAAAACTAATATGACCCTAATGGTTTTGCAGACTATATTCTCCATGAATTAGAAACTCGTTCTTAACATCTCAAAGATCACAAAAGAACGTGTTTCAAGATCCATCATATGGTCTATAAGATGTCAAAATAACTCGTAACAATTACGATTAAATCGACATCGATAATCGCACATAATAAAGTATTCATTATGTCATCATCAAATGATACATAATATTGTTTAGACATTCTAATCAATATTTCTTTCGAAAAAGGAATCATTCTTTACGAAAGATGAATACTTTGTATAAGACATACAATAACTTTCGAACAGTTATACTAACTGTCATACAGATAGCCTTGTTATGTCCTTCATTAGATCATATCTAATGTACGACTAATATGAGTATCTCACAAGTCTCTTGGTTTTATATCTTATATAAAACTTTATATCGTATATAACAGAGACTACTCCCACTTTTATCACGGAGTAAAGAAGACTTAGGTAAATCTTTTACCTAATTAACATCTCATTATTACTATAATAATGACAATGTCGTTAAGATATATAACACTAGAAAGTAATATGTACGCTCCCACTAACCCTTCTAATCACATATGTATTCTATATACTTTGACAAGATCAGACAATCTGAAGATATCAAAATAGAGAACACACATTTCTGGAAGACTTATCCGAGTCTACAATAGGCTCTATAAGCTAGCACACTAAACTGCGATCTCAGCAGATTACAAACTCTAGGGCCATTTCAGAATGAACTCTTCAAATAAGGAAATCACAACTGATCTCTTATCTGAATAAGTCATCCAAAACGCCACTTTGCATTCTTTAGCTAAAATATACATTTTATATCAACATTAACCAATATATCTTTAATTGTTCAATTAGCGTGACTAGAGATAAGTTTTCTCAGAATCTACAATAGATTGCTGAGTATAACTTTTCTCACTGTCATACTATAAAGGTCAAACCTTTAATAAGCTCACATTGCTTTCGCTGCGCAAACAATTAGCACATATCATGAACTAATTCATAATGAAAGCGTAATCAAGTTCAAAACTTGATCGTAGTAAGCTATGAACAATCTTAGATCTATAGTTCAATGGTGAACTTCCAGAATCGATATCAAATATTGCTTCCATTATAAGTAAGAGATAATTTTTCTTCAGTAAGAAAACAACGGAACCATTAAGTATCAAATACTCGTGAATGATTCTGTTATCCTATTGGACTTGTACGGAAGATGTATAAGGGTGTTTCATCTTATTAATTACGTAGTTCCATTAATAATTTATCATTCTCACATTTGACTTCAATAAGTCAAGTCTTTTCTACAATAGTTAACATCTGATGTTACACACAAGTAATAAAACGATTTTATTACTTAGAATCGTAGGAAAGATATTCTATTAAATAGAATACAATATTCTATTAAACAGAATAAACGATAAATTTTACTTATACCTCCGAGGTGTAAGTAATTTCCATTATATAACTATTATATAAAAGAAAGATTGAAATCTCAAACTTTTCAAGATTCAAATTTTCTACCTATACATATCATATATGCAACTGTAGAAAATAATGGAACATTAATTAAAGAGACGAATTAGTGTTACTGGAGTATAACCCCAAGAGTATTGAAACTAATTCGGTAACATTCAATATCAAACGAACCAAATCATATAAGATCCGATTGCTCCCACTACTCAATTCCATCAAGATGGAATCATGGAAGAATAATATTGAATATGAATCATATTCACTAAATAACCTTAGAACTAATTGCTTTAAATTCAAATGTTTGATCGTATCAAAGATCTTTGAACAGTTCAAAGACATGTAATGAATTTTAAGGATCAAGTTTTCAAAATACTTTAGATTGAATATATTTGAACAAGTCAAAATGTTCAATCTACGTTTCATCAGAACAGATTGAAAGTTCTTGATACTTTCAAGACTTTCAATATGTGTTCCTTCAGAAACACGTAACTAAGTTATGACAATTCATCAACCAAGTTACGAAATAAAGAAAACTACCTTAAGCAATTATTATTTATTAAACTACATACATCCAATGTATCAGTTTAAATAAATTTGGTGGTCCAATGACAATCATTGGTTAAAGAGATCTTAATCACTTTCCTGAATACAATATTCATTAAATGGATAAGGATGTGTGGTGTGATCTAGTATCAAACCATCATTTACCATACGGAATAAGCATCCAATGCTTAAGTGATTAAACTCATAAAGCACCGTTCTAAATTATTTACTTTTACCGAATAATTTTTCTTAATGTTTATCTTTACGTCAATGACACTACTAGTTATTATAAAATATGTAACAATTGTTTATAGAGAACAAGTGACTATCGAATAGTCACGAGTTCCGATATCAAATATCAAAACAATCGTTAACCAATATTTCAAATAACTATACGGGAGATCTGGTATCCAATACTATAGTTGTAGTATTGTGAAAATCGATATTTCTATACACAATATACGCATCTCCTTTCTTTAGCTTTACTATTTGCATTCAACTATTCACAACAATTGTAAATAACTGATTAGCGAATTGTGTCAGACACATCACCTCTAAAGGTAATTAAAGCTTAGAAACGTCATTACTAGATAAACAAATACCTAATAGGGCTTTCTAAATGCCAGTCAAGAATCTCGAGACATGAACTAATTCAAGTCAATTCTTACTGCATAAGAAACTATTATCTCTAAAGTATTATATCCTAAAGGGATATCTATCTAGATTATCTATCATGACTTAGAAACTAAGTCACTAACCATCTTTATTTTTGAAGAAAATCGGAACAACAGTTCCCGATGGTTTAGACTAATCTAATAATATCCTAGTCTAAAAGTATCTAGAACCTATTCTAGAATAACTGCAACCAAGAGTCTAGTCAGATAACATATCAAAATATGTGTGCAGTAAATAAAAGTTTAATTCTATCTACTATAGAATAAGGAAACAAACAAGCGGCAATTTCCATAATAACATACACTGCCTAAGTTATGGAATATTTTAAACTTAGCAGTGCCTCCCACTATTTTTACGTAATGCCGTAATCCCCAACGGAAAGACGAGAATTCAATAATTAAATCAAATTCCATAATGGGAAGAGGACCCCATGAATATATTTCGACTCACAGCAGAGGCACGGTCTCGCCTACGTATATTCACAGGTAGACAACTAATTGTCAATCACTCACTAGTGACTCCGAGGTTCCGGTCCTGGCCGTTTCTCGTTGTCGCTGCGAAGGCAGGCCCACAAGGAGACGTACCAAGGTTAAACTTGTCAATGATAAACTCAAGTTACTTGCGTAACCCTGACAGCTAGGGCACGTTCAGGATTCCGCTTTCGCTTGAATTTATCTAGTCTAATATACATTCGGCATAAATAAATTTATATCAGCTACACCCTCACAGCAGAGGCACGGTCTCGGATGTAGTCAACGAAAAGATATTTATAAACCGTATTGACAAGACGGACCAAGAAACAAGTATTCCAAATACTAGTTACTTTAAAACCTTATTAAGCGGGGATATTACATTAAGTGTCATACACCCTAAATCTAATCAAATTAGATTATAACATGCATGTATAAAGTCAAGAAAACATGATTAAACATTGAATAAAACAAGCTAATCATTTTATGGAGGCCTAGAATCAGACTCGCTCTGATACCATTTTGTAGGGTTTTAGGGGCAAATAATCCGGTAAACGCAGCGGAAGCGGCGGAAGATCGTATCTTCCGATTTCAAAACTTTTTCTCGGATTAATTAAATAAACATATTTATTTAATTATCCAATAATCAAATTATGAAATAAAATTCAAAAATCATATTTAAGTGAATTTACCAAATTACCCTTACTTGGTATTTTGTCCATTTTAGTCCGAAATTGATCTAATCAATTTTGAATGATTCTAAATCATTTCTAAGATGAACTTAGCATGTTCAAAACATCAAAACACCAAAAGCACCAAAAATCCCAAATTCTATTCATTTGGCCGAATGTCACCTAAGTGGGCATTTTGTCCATTTGGTCATTTCATGCTTCAAAACACATCCAAATGTAATCCAATCAACATGAAACTTTATATGCATCATATACACACCCAAATACACAACATATATGAAAATGCCAAAATTTGGAATTGGTCATGAACCCTAATTTTTCAATTTCTTCAAATGGACAAATTAGACCAATTGGTTAAATACAATACTTCAATCATGTTTCTTCCATCCATTTCAAGTCTCAACACAATGAAACAACTATAGAACAATTCTAGGTCATTTAAGAGTGGGTCAATAACTCTAGAATGGCAACAAGGTTCTAAACCTTAAAAGAATGCTTATTACTACACTAGTAATAAACTTCCAACATCATACATGCAAATCATCTTCATCAAACTTTTATCCATCAAAAGTACAAGGAATAAGGAAAGAAAAAACTCAAGAACATCACAAGATGTTGCCCACAACAAGAGGAACAAATTACTCTCTAATGGAAGGTTGGAAATACTTACTAAATTCCAAGCTTTCCTTGTTTTTCTTTTCTTTTCTCTCTACCTTCTTTGCCTTGTTTTAATGGAGTTTTGATAAAGTGAAAAGGTTGATGAAACCCTAAAATAAATGAAACAATATATACTTGCCAAAAATGCAAGCCTTGGCCGAATTTGGCTAAGAAATAATATCTAGATATTTATATTTTTGTTTCATTTAAAAGCAACTTGTCAACTTGCAACTTTAATCATCAAACAATTCAATGAATAAAGTAAGTCAACAAATGCAACTCAAAAATATAACAATTATATTTATATTAGGGTCTTGGCCGAATTTGATACAAAATAAAGGAAAAAAGATATTTCAATTTAACAATTAAATAAATATCAAGGAAGTCAAATTCAATTTGACAACCTTTACCTTTAATGTAAAGTCAAACATTTACACTTATAATCATTTCCTAACTTTATCATTTGGTGATATATTTATATTTTAATTATATTAATAATTTAACAATTAAATAATTAAATAATTAATTAAATACAAATATATCAAATATATGTATTATATTTACTTTAAATATCTCAAATACATATATTGATATGATATATGTCAAATACCTTTATTTGACTATTTATTAATGTGTATTTAATAATATCATATATTAAATACAAATACACATTAATTAGGAAATGACGGTTCGGCCCGTTCGCATGTATTTTTCGTTTAACGTTTAAACAATTTGTAAATAATCATCATTATTCACAAAAGTTGCCCTAGTGCTCTACGAGTATGTTTCATTATTGAGACTCTCTAGATTCAGGTATATCCGTCACGAAATCCAATTTCATGTACATAATCTATCCACCCGTAGATTATGACGATCACGGATAAATAATAAACTAGCTGAATCATACAGGTCGAGGTCATTGCATACGTATAATCCCTCCGTCATAGGTATCCAGATAATCCCAGAGATATAGATGTAAACGTCAAATCTCTATAGGTATTATCTCGTCGACGTATCTATTAGCAATCTTTAAATAACACTCGGAACTTACTTCCGATGTATACTGTGGCCACAGATTTAACAGACTGCTAAATATATATGGACTACCTATGCTTTGTACACAGAATTGACGGATCCTATCTTGACAACACAGGATATCCTGAGGATCGATCCACACCCAACGAACAGGCGGAGGTCTGATCTAAATAGATCGGTGACGTGACTGCCATCTAAGTGTGGAGGATGTCTCATACATCCACAGTGGTGTCTCAAGTCGAAGGACCACTATGCTACTCAACCCGAGAAGATTCTTATTGACGTTGGCGTACCATCCATTAAGAATCTTCGGTGAGCCGTTCAGTGTTTATCCACTATAAACACCTACATGTCTATACGAGTCTCCCTAGACTCATGGTTCATTGGGATAAACCATCGGACCAAGTCTCGATATACGACATGTACTGGTCTCAACGGATTTGACTAACCGACCCGTGTTAGAAAATCTTGACCAAGAACTATGTTTGATAATATTCATATAGCAGTGACACTTCCCAATGTCAATTACAAACTAACTTTGTAACTGTGTACTGCATTATATATTATCGGGCCTTTGTCTAATATATACATATCACTAAACCACATTTAGTTTCAATCTAATCGTAATCAGATCGAATACGTATATAAGAACAAGAGGTGCAACCATAAATAAGTAATATTATGGAATAAGGGGATGTTCGTATTCATGAATCAGACATAAATACGGTCCGGATTGGCGCTCTAAGCACCAGCCCCAACAGTTCCCACATATATGAAGGTTTTGAAGGATCTATGCATCATGAAGAGAAAACATCATATGAAGAAGACTGCATTCTTAACAGAACAAGCAAGTGCATTGATTGACTAGAGGGCCCCACCAAAATACAAAGATTCGGGATGCCCCACTATTGCTTGCCACATTGGCACATATGAGTTCATTCAGGTTTAATGATTTAGGTGCTAGTGTTAATCTTATATCATATTCTATATATATACAGCTATGACTTGGAGAGATTAAACCTACATCTGTGGTTTTATAGTTAGCTAATCGCTCTATCAGAACACCTCGGGGAGTAGTTGAGGATGTTTTACTGTGCATATGATTAAATCTACTACTACCTTGTTGATTTCCTGATTTTAGACATTCAATCTGTGGTAACACGAGTGTCAAATTCCACTTATCTTAGGTAGACCTTTTTTGCTATAGTTAATGCCCTTATCAATTACAGGAATGGTCATGAAGTTATCATTTGGGGATATGACACTGGAAGTGAATATTTTCATGTTGAGAACCAACCACGAGATGATGATGAGTCAGTACAGTCCCATACACTGATAGACACTATCTCACGGAAATAGCTTCTTTACAATATGAATCTAACCCTCCTGAACCGGAACTAATTCCAAAGAACTGTAAAAAGAGGAAAATGAGAGTTAGTGCTCACTTAAAGATGATCCATAGAAAGTTAAAGTGGAGGTTTAGCCAATTTTTCCTTCTGTGCAGCCTAAAATCTTAGCCATTAGTAGACCCTGGGGGATCGATGGATACAATGCCGTAGCCAGCCATAAATTCCTTTTCATGTCTAATCAACCAGTGGATAACGAAGAAGAAAGACCATGGGAATACCTGGCTCGCTACATGGAAGCCACCATGACCACTTAGGTGATTGCGTCTGGCTGAAGACGTTAAACTTAACGCTACCGGGGAGGCAACCCTTGCATCTACATTTATTTTATTTTATTTTTATTTTTTATTTGTTTTTGTTTTTTGTTTTCTTTACTTTAGATTTTTTTTATTATTTCCTAATTGCATATTTATTATTTTCATGAGTATTTATGCAGGTGTTAGTGTAACCCACTCATCCCACACACAACCAAAGTCTCACCAGCAGAAGTCTGATCAACTCCATGTGTGGTAGTGTTGTTCCTCACTCCTTTTTCTTTATATTTATCTTATATTGAGGACAATGCTAGTTTTATGTGTGGGGGTGTATGCATGTACCTGTTATAAAAAAAAATTATAAAATTTTTTATTTAGTTTTTAGTCTTTAATAGTAAAGCATATGTCCAATGATGAATATTTTTTTCTTTATGATGAAAACTTAGAAATGATAAGTTCTTTAATGTACTTTTATCTGATGCCTTAAGTAGTTGATCAAGGTTAGACTCGTAAGCACTTAATTATAGGTTTTTAGCAGTAAGAACCTAGGTAGTCGACAGAGTGACTAGTTGAAGAAATAGCATGTTGATGAATGACTGTTTGCTTAGATGTCTATCCTGAATTGCTAGTTTTATGATGTATGATATGGTTGAAAATAAAAAGAGAAAGTCTTTAAAAGAAAGAAATTAAACCACATATAACTGATAAACGTGAAGCTACCCATGGCCGAGTGTTAGGACCACTATGAGGAGAAATACTACCTTAAAGGGTAGGTGTGTTGAAAAAAAAGAAGAAAGAAAATAAAAAGTCGAAAAAAGAGAAGAGGAAAAGAAAAAAAATATCATACCATACTGAGCACATAAAGGCAATTACAGAGCACATTTGAGATATCTAGGTTGGTTTGACCCATCGGACCCCAATTTTTAAATGAAATCATTGAGTTGGCTTACCTAGGAGTCGAGCTGTGAATGAACATTACACACACACACTGTGAGTCTGTCTTAGATGATTTATTAAGGACTTGGATTCAAGTTGCATTGAATACTTTGAATATTCTCAGATTTTATCATTAGACATTCTTTAAGGACAACAATATGTGTAACTATTGAGACTTTTTCAGTTTTTTATTTTTGCACGTGTGCAAATTTTTTGAATGATGTTTGTGGGTGTCGTCGCTGTAAGCCCTCACGAGACTATAACTCATCCACTAGGGCCACCTAGATGTTTAAAGGCTTGTTGCATACGTTAAATGCAATCGTGATCCCTACAAAAGTGGCTTAGATAGTTTTTATTTATTTTTAATTTAGTTTAGTTCTTAATTTATTTTTGCGCTTGAATTGCTAGGAACTAGCAATAAGCTGGTTGGGGGTTGTGATAAGTGCATGAAAATATACTTTGAACATCACTAATTCGGATTGATTATCATGTGTTTTGATCTTAATTATAGTTTATTTTGTGACTTATTATTAGGAAGCAATGAAACATGAATCTTGGAGCAATTACACATGTTTCGGGACCTTGCGGACGCATAGGAAGCACGCGGGAAGAGTGAAAACACAGAAAATACAGCACCAAAGAAAGGCACTAGCGCCGCGGCGCCCACTTCCTGTATTCGCGGTGCCTCCTTAGCGATGCCCATGCATTATCCAACAAGTTTGGCACCGCGGCGCCACTTGCCGGCGCTGTGGCGCCCTGAAAGACCCCATAAACTTATTTTAGTCGTGTTTGATATGCATAATGGCCCTGGGACTTCCCTATATAAATCAAAGTTCGTCCAAAACCCTGAAAAGGAGAAAAACAGGGAGAAAACACACAACGAGGAGTGGAAGTCACATATTTGAGAGAGAATAACGAGAAAGTTTCATGCCAGACATGATGTTCCTCTGATCTATCCAGGCTATGTCTCTCTTCTATATGGAGAACTAATCTCTTAGGCAAAGCTAAGGATGAACTTTTGTAATTAGTACTTATATTTATATTTTTAATTCCTGAATGCTTTTCAACGTTTAATACAATTAATGATTCATTGTTCTTCATTATCTTTCGATTTATAATCCAAAGATTATGTTTTACCAACTTGCATATATGAATAGTCATGCTTCTTCTATGTGTGATTGGAGAACCCAGTTATGACTGATAAAGTTATTTTATGAGTTAATCTTCTGCTGCAGTATTTCCTATAGGTATATTGTCGACGTTAGATAGGTCATAAAGATAACTTTATGTGCTGTTAACATAGAGAAAATAATCCATCAGTTACCTCAGAACTTAATACGCTTTGAATTGAATTATCTTCCGATTGTTGGTTTGGGACGTGAAACCTTCAATTGAGTAATAAAATGAATCAACAACTGAATAAAGGAATTTGATACATGAAGGATTCCCGAAGTTTTGTTGTTTCTCTCTACCGATAACTTTTAAGTGCTTTTTATAATCTTTGTTTTACATTACCAATTCAGTCAATCTCTTTTGATTAAGTTATTGCTAACTGTAGGCACTGCATTTTCGCACATAAGTCCCGATGATGAGCCTCGTATAGAGGCACTACCCGATAGGTTGCGGAAGTCGCGGGAAACGGACGTCGGAATGGGAAATTCAAAAATCACTACCTTGTTGGATTTAATTCATTTGCTCAGTCTCGGGTTCGCTCGTTGGATCTATGTTTTAAAATTTATCCTCAGCCCACACACCAAAAAAGGCCAAGCTCCACACGCCCAAGCCCACCAATCCCATCCAAAAAATATCCAACACATTAAACACATGTTAAAATCCAAACAAATCACCTTCCTAATTTAAATAAATCACATGCTTAAATTAAATAAATCAAATCAAATCTCCTTCCTATATTAAATAAATCAAATCAAATCTCATAAATCACTCTCCTAAACTAAATTAAATCATCTCCCTAAATTAAAGAGATCATTTCCTTATAACAAACTAAATAGATATTCCCCATAATTACACAATATCTCCATTTCCTACCCATACAAGGACAACCCTAACCCACTCCTATAAAAAGACACACAAACCAAACCTTTAGGACCTAAAGCTCACATTCATGGCAATAACAAAAAACCCTAAAGCCTCTTCTTTTTCTCTCAAGAACTCACGCCCCCCTTAGCCTTTACTCTCACGCCCACACAAAATAAATAATAAACCCTAATACACATCTCCCTCTTCTGGCTTGACCCCTCTCTCCTTTCTCTAACCTAGGCACTCGGCAGTAACCAGAAAACCCTAGCTTCCTTTCACGCTTCATGCCCCCCACACAGAAGACACGGTAACCTTCAAAAACCCTAGCTTCCTACATAACTCTCCCCCTCTCTCACGCTTCTCTCTCTCTCACGTCCCTAAGCAGCCAACAAACCCTAACAACTCAACTTCTTCACGTCTCTCCCATCTCTCTCACTTGGCATCATCATAAACCCTAACCTAGCTTTTACCTCAACGACCAAACTAAGCTCACAAATAAACAAAAAACCCTAACCATAAACTAAACAAAAATACCCTCATCAGCCACCAGACCAATAACCACGAACACTTCACTCACGCACAGCCCTCACATTGGTCTCACGTCGGCAACTAACCGTCCACCCATAAACCTTTGCTTTCTTCCTCTACTCCACCATGCTCAACCGACAAACATATCTCTCTCTCACAAGAACACACATGCCACTCAACTTGCCCTGCAGACCACTAACAAGCACACGGCATAAAACAAACAAAAAACAAAGCCACGTAATCAACAGCCCTCCACCGAGTAAACCGACAGCCCCTCAAGAAACAACCTTAAACCGAACACCATAAAGCCACAAAGACTCTTTAATCAACAACCAAAATCCTCAACAAAAACCCTTCAAATCACCGAACAAACTGCCCCTAAAAATGAACCAAAAATAGCCCACATAGCCCTCTAAAACCGCACAAACACAGCAGCAAAATTGCACCAAAAATCGATCCTAAAGCAGTCCAAAATAGTGACCAAAATAGCAGCTCAAAACAGAGAAAACATCAGCCCAAAATAGCGAGTCGACGAAGGAAAATATTAAACCAGTGAACTGGAAAAGTTACGGAGCATTAACCCTTCCGACGGCTGCATAACGCACTTCCAAGAAACGACTTAAAAGGTAAGACCTGATGGCACCTTTTTGTTATATTTTATTTTGTCATCCAGGAAACGACATGCTTGGTTGGACGTGGTGTTGGACAATTATGACCCATAGCGTCACTATTGTACAGATCATGGTGTTGTTGTACAAATTAACTATGTGACAAAGGAGATTGCACTCTTATCATTTGTGATTAGATCACCTAAATGTATAAATGATGAGAGGTCCCTATGATTTGTTCCTGGACAGAGAATGATATGAGACAGTATCAGTCCACAAAGGATAAATCATTAAATATCCCTAGTCAGAGTATTATCGAGATTGGACATCGATAAATACGTAAAAGACTAGTATTACACTTGTGCGCGTTTGTGAGGGCACAACAGAATAGTTCTCATATATTTGGGTATAAGATACTCATGCAAGTGTAATAGGAGGTTGTGTTTTACCGATGGTACGGGAAACAGCTTCGCTCTGGATAAGACCCCTCAGAATTCCATTGGTAGTATGACTATGTGTCTATGGAAGTCCGAAATCAGGGTAGGTGTATTTGGTCTTAACCTGAGAGTTGCACTGCTAATGCATACGACAATCAATATACTTTGGTTGAGGTCGTCCAGGGCTTTAAACGGTTTCTATGTACGCCAATTCTGGGTATATCGAGAATCGTAGTATGTTGGGTGTGATGTCAAGACGGAAGTGTCACTCCAGTCATATGGAGATGATGGTCACATAGGATACGGGACTGGTTCTCTTAAATGCTACAGCTATCGGGATAAAATGACAAGGTCAGGTTTATCCGATTATAGAGACTAGTCACCAGACATCCGACATGTGCTTCGTACGGGGCAGACACAATTCCAGCCCTAGGCCTAGCACGTGATCATCCGATACTGGTCAAAAATACGCAATACTACGGTATACTACGCTTGATACAGATCCTTTATTCATGTAAGGATGTTTCCGGAGAATTGGGGAGGCATGGCGCTTTGCTAGAGGCCAACCTTGTCTTGTAATTCGGCATAAACGTAGTACGAGGTACTTACGTGTTCGGATAGTCCGACGACCGAATTTACTACCAACATATCTGGGGATCTCATGGGTCGCTTCCCAAAGATTCACCGATGACTTATAACTCGCACTTTAAATTAATCTGGGATTAATTAGAAGAGAGAGAAAATTAATCTGGGATTAATTGCGGAGATATTCTATCTGGGATAAAATATCAATTAAAAGAGAGATAACGATTAATTTGGAATTAATCGATTAATTAATATATTTAATATATTAAACGAAATTGGAATTCAACACGGAATTAAAATTAGATTTTAATTCGGGCGAACGAATTAATTCGTTAGTGACGTGAATAGTGATTTCGCTAGGCGTAATCATTTAATTACGACGCGACGGAAAATTCGTTAATTTGGAATTAACGAACCCGAGCGCGAGAGTGTTTGCGAGCACATTCGCATTTCGAATTTGAATGCGGCACGCAAGTCACATCAAGCGTTAAATCATTAGTCGCATCAAGCGTCAAATCACATGTCATTTTGAGTGATGTGACACTTGATTGATTGATGTGATTGATTGATTGCAAGTGATGGAAGTGGTTGGTTGGTCAAAGAGTGTTAAACACTCAAGTTTACTTTTGTCATTTGGAATGACAATTTTATCCATTTGACTTTTGAATTTGGTATATGTTTTTTGGAAATACATAACCAAACAATTAATCACAACACATATGAACTCTCTCTTCTCTCTTTCTCTCCTCTCTCTTCACGCCCTTGGGGCATTTTGTTCACTGGTTTTTGAGCTGAAAAAACTGTGACAGTGGGAAGCTTGGAGTGTGGTTTTGTGGTAAAATCACAAGTGCTAGCACACTTACGAGACATGCGAAGGTGATAGGGAAGTCCACCCATGAGCCGGGAACCGTTCGACGAAGCTTGGAGCTTGACGAAGGAGCCAAAACGAAGCCAAAATAGTGAGCACACCCACTGCAGTTCACGGCACTGTCAAGGAGTAGAATCTAAAATTTTGTTGCTTGCCACGTCGCTCAACCGATCGATGTAAGTATTCCGCAACTTCGTCGATGTGTATTCGCACATTATTCATGCTTATAATTGATCTTGGGACCTAATTAGAAACCAACAATGGCATCAAGAGCCTAGGTTTGAGCATGAAAATATTTAGGGCTTAAAATTGGGTAAACTTGTTTTGAGCATGATTTGAAAAAATTGGATGTTTGAGTATGCTTATAACATGTTTAATTGAAAATTGATTAGATCAATTTCAAGAAAATGGTTTGGAACAATTTTTCCCCAATATACTTACCTTGGCCGAAAGTTAGGGTTCATGTGGAATCATGGAATTTTTTGATTTTGATTCATTGGATGAGTTGGAATCATGATGGATAATGTTAATTTGAAATTAATTGGATTGAATTTTGAATTGAACAAAATCCCCAAATTCCTTACTTGGCCGAATGGGATATGCCCTATTAAGTCTTGGATTTTTGATTTTTGGACATTGGATGTGTTGGAAGTCATTCAGGATGTGGATTTAATATCGATTGTGAAATTAATTGGATTGAATTCGAATCGGATAAAAATCACTCCCTTGGTCGAGACCTAAAGCATGTATAAATGGGTTTGATTTTTGATAAAATGTGTTGGACACTATTAATTTAGATGACATGATTAATTAGCCTAATTTGTGTTTTGGAAATAAATGATTTGGGTGATTAATTATGTTAATGCACTTTGGTTAATTAAAGTATGAAATTTGGAATTTTTGTATTTAATTAAATTGGGTTTAAAATTGGATTTGGGCCTTTAGTGTTGTTATTGGGCTTAATGGGCTTTGTTGTACAAAGTTGGGTTAAGGCAAATTGGATTGGATCCAATTGGGCCTAAAACCGCCACCATAAAGCCCAAATGCGACTTAATGGACTTTAAAGTTTAATTGGGCCTAATGGGCCAAAATTGATTTATGGGCTTATGGGGTAACTCCCGGATTGGACTTTGGTTTTCGGTTTGACCCGAGTTGACCAAAAGTCCACGCCTTAAGAAATCAATTAAAAGCCCATTGGACTTTAATTAAATTGACGTTGGACGTTAATCGGGTTTTGAAACCCGTTGCGATTAAATTTGGAATTTAAGTCGTAAAAGTTCATTAATAAACTGTAGTATTTAATTTGGAATTAAATAAAGAATTAGAATTGAATGCATATTAATTGGATTTAATGATGTAGTTTAATTTAATTCGATAATTTGTACTTTGAGTACTTATTCGCAAAGACGAGTTTAACTCGCACAAAATCAAATCGTTGTTTGAACATTGGATGATCACTAATTATCAGATTAATTAATTTGATTAGATTGATTGATAACATGCTTGTGTGAGTACATGGTTGTGATGAATGAATAATGTATATCGGATGGATATTATTGGGGGGTGGGGGCAATTTTGGAAATTGTTGTAATAAATTTGATTTATTAATTGGACCTGCGAGTCCAGCCTTATCACCTCATATTCTTTGTATTCTCTTTTCACCTATTCCCCTCAATGTAAATGAGGTTTATTTAGAAGAGTAGTGTAACAGGTAGAAGTAATACTTGTGCTAGCGAGAGAGAGAAAATGAGAGATTTGATCTAGGATCATTGTGTAAAGTATCCATCCACATATCATTATTATTTTACATACGCGCTTTATTATGTGTTTAGAATGCATGGTTAAGGGTGTATGATGATGAGACCTTAACAAAGATAATAAATTGGTTGCCAATTTGCACTCGAAAAACCCTCACAATATATTAAGCGTCATTCCTTCCATTGAGTGATTCTCACTCAAGATCCGAGACGGCATTGGTTTGTTGGCTAAAGTCAAGGCCTTTGTCTGTCGAAGATGTGTTTGAATCACGAAGGATTTGTTACATGTCAGTGTCATGTCCAAGTCGTGGTTTGTTGGCCAAAGTCAAGACTACTTCTTGTCCATCGACATTGATTACGAAGCTTTCCATGGTCAATGGGTCGCGCTTGACTGGGATCACTAAGTTTGTTGTGCCAAAGCCAAGGCTTAGTATATTCAGAGGAAAAAGGTTAGGTAATACATTGGATGTATTGGCATATATAAGATATATGTTTCGGACTTGGATGCCCCCCTACCGGTGTTGAGTTTCAATGAAGTCCCAAGATCATAAATCATGCATAAAAACGAGTTGAATACAACCAAGGAGTAAGGCGGAATTCATACTCACATTGATGGGTTTTGACAAAATGAAGAATACAAGCCTTCAAGCTTCTCAAACTCGCGGTAATGGAGCTCATTGTGCTGCTGGACTGCTCGGTTTTGGTCCTCCTTGTCTCTCCAAAATTCGGCCATGGATGAACACCATTGAAGCTCCAAGCTTCAAGCTTTCCAAGCTCACAAATTCGTTTCCTTATCACCATAATATAACCCATGGTGTGTGCTAGCACCACATCTTCTTCCTTGCTTCACTTTAAATTCGGTCCAACCAGAAATATTTGAAGCAAATCGGCTTGAAGCCGTGAAGGAGAGGGAGAAGAAAAAGAGAGGGAAAAGAGAGAATGCGTATGTCTTACATGTAAGAGAGAGAAGATAAAGCTTTAATATATATGTTTATTATCTTTACCAAGTAAATTAAATAAAACATATATATTACTTTAATTCAAAAGTCAAAGAAAGTAAAAAGCAAATGTTGCTTTTTCAACTTCTACATCAATCACTCAAATCAAGTGACAACATGTCATATCACTCAAAGTGACATTTGATTTGACGCTTGATGTGACTAGCGATTTGACGCACGATTTGACTTGCGTGCCGCACTAGAATTCGAAATGCGAATGCGCTCGCAAATAATCCCGGGCTCGGGTTCGCTAATTCCAAATTAACGAATTTTCCGTCGCGTCATAATTAAATGATTACGCCTAGCGAATTCACTATTCACGTCGCTAACGAATTAATTCAAAATTAATTCGTTCGCCCGAATTAAAATCTAATTTTAATTCCGCGCCGAAATCCAATTTCATATAATATATCGAATATATTATTGTATCCGATTAATTCTAAATTAATCGTTCTCTCTCTTTAATTAATATTTTATCCCAGATAAAATATCTTCGTAGTTAATCCCAGATTAATTTTCTCTCTCTTCGAATTAATCCCAGATTAATTCTATCTCTCTCTTCTAATTAATCCCAGATTAATAAAGTGCGAGTTATGCATCATTGGGGAATCTTCAGGAAGCGACCCATGAGATCTCCGGATATGTTGGCAGTAAATACGGTCGTCGGATTATCCGAACACGTAAGTACCTCGTACTACGTTTGTATCGATTTACAAGACAAGGTTGGCTTCTAGCAAAGCGCCATGCCTACCCAATTCTCCAGAAATATTCTTACAGGAATATATAGATCTGTATCAAGCGTAGTATACCGTAGTATTGTGTATATCGGCCCAGTATCGGATAGTCACGTGCTAGGGCTGGGGTTGGATAAGTGTCTGCTCCGTCCGAAGCACATGTCGGATGTCTGGTAACTAGTCTCTATAATCGGATATGTATGACCTAGTCATAATATCCCGATGGTTGCGCAACACTTAAGAGCACTAATACCGTATCCAGCGTGACATCATCTCCAATATGACTGAAGTGATACTTCCGTCTTGACATCACACCCAATACACTACGACTCTCTGATAAACCCAGAAGTGGTGTACGTAGAATCGGTTAAAGCCCTGTACCACCAAGACCAAAGTCTATCGATTATCGTAAGTATTAGCGATGCAAGTCTCAGGTTAAGACTATACACACCTACCTTGATTTCGGCCTCCCATAGACACATAGTCATAATACCAATGGGATTCCGAGGGGTCTATCCAGAGCGAAGCTGTTTCCCGTACCATCGGTGAAACACGACCTCCTATCGCAGTTGCATAAGTATCCAATACTTATATATATGAGAACTATGCCGTTGTGCCCTCACAACGCGCATAAGTGCAATACTAGCCTATTCCGTATTATCGATGTCCTGTCTCGATAATACTCCGGCTAGGGATATTTAATGATTAATCCTTCGGGGATTGATACTGTCTCATATCATTCTCAATCCAGGAACTAATCATATGGACCTCTCTTCATTTATACATTTATGGTGATCTAATCACAAATGATGAGAGTGCAATTTCCTTGTCACATAGTTAATTTGCTACAACAACACAATGATCTGTGCAAATAGTGACGCTATGGGTCATTTTGTCCAACAACCGGATCTAGGAATTGGATTGGATCCAATCGATCTTAGAGATCTACCTAGTTAATTATCATACAATTTGTTGGCCAAAGTCAAGATTGTGTGATATTTAACGAAATCATAGTCCACTAGGAAACGCGGTTTCCCGAGTACTCGACAGAGGGTTAGAGGCTCGCCGAAAAATAGTGGGAGGCAAGAATTGAATTTGCAATACTCGTTCAATTACTCGCCATACGCGCTCAAACAAACATCATTCGTCGTTACAAATTAATCGTTAGTTGGACTAATATTTAAAAGTTGTTTTAATTTGTATAGTTGGACTATATTCAAACTAATTCAATAAATAGTTGATTTTATAATTGGATTATAGTAATCAATATAATTGAATTAAAATTATAGTTGATTAAATAGTTGGACTATTGTAATCATTATAATAAATAGTACCTTAATAATTGATTAAATAGTTGGACTATTAAAATCAAGATAAAATTGAAAGATTGACGTTTAATTCATAATCCTAGGGAAATGTTTTAAATGGTTTAATTTTCAAATTGGGAATAAAATTTCAGGATGGTCCTGGAAAATAATAAGTTATTTATTTTGATAAAATAATATATTATGCCTAAGCCCGGAGTTAAGCAAATAACAGAGCATAATCTTTGGAATATTATGTAATGATAACTTAAGTGCTTAATCCATTATACTTACCGCAGTAGATTCCTTAATTTCTGAATCAGAACTAAGGATTAGATCCTTAAAGTATGATAAAGAAATTGAAGGATCTTCATAAATCTATATTTAGATTTTAGAAGTACTAATATTGCAATAGTAAACTCTTGGAGAGTTAATGACTATTCTCAAGGAGATAAAGTCAAACTTTGCAATAAGGCAAGTAGCACGAGGCGCACCTTACTTCGATATTCTAGAAGGCCAAAGGCTTCTGGAGTGTTGAAACTGGCAAAGGCAAAATCATTATAGTCTTCTGGGAAGATAAAGGACATATCCTAAAATGTCTGCTCTAAATGTGGCAAACGGGATCGCGGAAGCGTGACTGCCGTTTGAACAAAGCACATTAAGGAATTGAAGAACGAGCAAGGCTCTAACTTCAAATATGTTTGTCAAGATTATGTTCACTACTAGTATTAAAATTGGATTTTAAACACTTAGTGTGATACATAAATATATATTGATGTTCAGAATCTGTTTTGAACAGGATAATGACTTCAACTGAGATTTAATCTGCGATTTGGAAACGGGACGAAAGTCGCTGTTTTAACCACAGAAACCTAAGTTTAGGAACTACCTTTGGGTGCGTACTTAAATTAGGAAACTGTTATAATGTAACTAGTTTGACTAGATACATTATCTCTATATCAGTGTTTGACCCGCTGCGGGTGAACCTTTATATTTTAGAACACTAAAGTGTTTTATTAAATAAAGATGATATTGAGATAAACACATTAGATGTGAATAACATAATTTATAATTTGAAATAAATCTCGAATATATATATGACAAATGAATAGCTCAACTGATTTGATCAGATGAAAATTAATTGTGGCATTGATGTCTGGGACACAATTAAACAAGAATCGTATATCCACACTTTTGAAGAGTGGGTACTCGGACTGATTTGATTCCAATCAAATAAAGTCTACGAATCTAGTTTATTGGGCAAAGTGCCTAAAACATTATTTACTTGGTAAAAGTGTATATGCCACTAATATGTTAGCCATAGTTCATAGTGAAGCAAGTGGGCCCGTGTCTAACTAGGCTAGATGTGGATATGCATATTTCGTGACCTATACGGATGTGGCATCTCGTAATGGTTATGTGTTTCTTTTGAAGAACACAAATCAGAAACTTTTAAGTTTCGACACGAAATAGACAAACAGATCGGCTAAAGTATTAAACCGTCACGGTGAGACCGTAATGGAAATACTTAAGCAATAAGTTTCTAATATACTTGAAAGAGTAAAGTATTCTTTCAAATGAGGACTCCTCCCGGAACACGTCATTCTGACGGTGTGTCCGAACAGAGTAACCGAATCTTGTTGGACATGATAAGGTTAATCATGAGTCGCTCTGAGCTACCATTTCCTTCAACGGATAAGCTTTAACAGTGCAAGAACTTATTTTGAATAAGGTTCCATTAAAATCTGCTTGACAGATTTCATATTAGATATGAACGGGAAATAAACAGGGTTTCACATTCCTGATAATTTGGGTATGCCAGGCATATGTTTGGATGATACCAAACTTAAACCCAAATTGGACAAGTTCTAATTGTAGGTTATCCTAGGGATATCATAAGTATTGTACTTATGCAACTCACATGAGAACAATTAGATTGTTGCTCGCCATGCAGTTTTCCTGAGAGGAATACCGATGTGCAGTGGTAAGTAGGAGGATAGTAAAACTCGATGAAAATCGGAGTGATACTATTCAAGGCATCGAATCATTAATGGAACACAAATAGTTCATCAAGGATGTAACTATTACCATTAATCTTCGTATACACAAGAACCGCGTATGTCGAAGAGAGTAAGAAAACAACCTGGGGTATGGGTTTCTGATCTCACCTCGTAAAGATGTCTATCTTTTGAGGTATACCAACTAACTACGTATGAGGAAGTGATACAAGGTATCGACTCCCTGATTATGACAAAGTGTCTTGATATCCGAAATGGATTCCATGTATATCAACAAGTTTGGACACTAGTTGATGTACCGCAAGGCATTGTGCCTATTGGTACTATAAGTCTTCAAGGAAGACATACATACATGGAAGGCAACATACCAACGTATAAAGCTAGGCTTTTAGCGGAAAGGTATCGTTATCAACATTGTGTTGATTTCAATTCAACCTTTTACCTGTTGCCATGACGAATCCATTTGGATAATGCTTGCTAATGCTGCATGTTTCATAGATGAAATATGACAGCTTAACGTGAAAATCGTTTTCCTGAAAAGGAAACCTTTTGGAGGATGTTTATAACATCCTGTCGGTTTTGTCGTACCAAAACTAGCAAACAAGGTTTGCAGGTTATTCGATCCATGTTTGGATTGAAGCAAGCATAGGTTCTTGGAATTATCATTTTGATGCAATCATAATGGAGTATGATTTAATTCAAAACGAAAAGATTCTTGTGTATATAAGAGGGTTAGTGGGAGCGCACTGACAGTGGTTGTCCAATAAATAATGATAATACGTCATTTCTTGGAAATGATATTCCCATAATAACAATCGGTGAAAGCTTGGCTTTCGAGAAAATTCTCCGAGAAATCGTACATTGAAAAATGTACGCTACCTGATGTCTCATACGCTTTGAGCATATGGATTCACAAACAGGCCAATCCATGTGATAGTCACTGGATTGATGTTAAGAATATCCGTTAGTATCTGAGAGATCTAAGGATGCTGTCTTAATCTATGGAGAAGGAGAACTTGAAGTGACTGGGATCACTACTGCAAGTTTCCTAACCGATAAAATGACTATAAGTCGCAAACGGTACTACAAAGTTTGAATAACGGAACAGTGAGCTGGAAATCTTCCAAGCAAGATACTGTTACCGAATAAACAACAAATGCGGGATATTGCTGCAGCTGAAGCGGCAATAGAAGCCTTCTGGGTCGATAAACAAATCTAATTAGATTAGATATAATTCTGTTAGCAGCTGAGCTAGGCGTCAGCTCAGGCTAAAGAATTAATGGTCTCATCAACGATCCAGATACATACTTCGATATTCATCTGATTCGTTCGGATCATACATCGTGGCGATGTGATGATCGAATAAATCGCATCAGATGATAGTCATGCAAATCCGCTGACGAAAGTCTTTCATCAGCAATTTGAGCCAACCGCACATAGTTCGGGTTTCAAGCACTCGAGTGACTGGCTATAGGCCAAGTGGGAGATTATTGGACAATTATGACCCATAGCGTCACTATTTGTACATATCATGGTGTTGTTGTACCAATTAACTATGTGACAAAGGAGATTGCACTCTTATCATTTGTGATTAGATCACCTAGATGTATAAATGATGAGAGGTCCCTATGATCTGTTCCTGGACAGAGAATGATATGAGACAGTATCAGTCTACGAAGGATAAATCATTAAATATCCCTAGTAAGAGTATTATGGAGATTGGACATCGATAAATACGTAAAAGACTGGTATTACACTTGTGCGCGTTTGTGAGGGCACAACGTCATAGTTCTCATATATTTAGGTATAGGATACTCATGCAAGTATAATAGGAGGTTGTGTTTTACCGATGGTACGAGAAACAGCTTTGCTCTGGATAAGACCCATCAGAATTGCATTGGTAGTATGACTATGTGTCTATGGAAGTCTGAAATCAGGGTAGGTGTATTGGGTCTTAACCTGAGACTTGCACCGCTGATGCATACGACAATCAATATACTTTGGTTGAGGTCGTCTAGGGCTTTAACCGGTTTCTGTGTACGCCAATTCTGGGTATATCGAATTGGCGTGATGTCAAGACAGAAGTGTCACTCCAGTCATATGGAGATGATTGTCGCGTAGGATACGGGACTGGATTTCTTAAATGCTGCAGCTATCGGGATAAAATGACAAGGTCAGGTTTATCCGATTATAGAGACTAGTCACCAGACATTCGACATGTGCTTCGTACAGGGCAGACACAATTCCAGCCCAAGGCCTAGCACGTGATCATCTGATACTGGTCAGAAATACGAAATACTACGGTATACTACGCTTGATACAGATCCTTTATTCTTGTAAGGATGTTTCCAGAGAATTGGGGAGGCATGGCGCTTTGCTAGAGGCCAACCTTGTCTTGTAATTCGGCATAAACATAGTACGAGGTACTTACGTGTTCGGATAGTCCGACGACCGAATTTACTGCCAACATATCTGGGGATCTCATGGGTCGCTTTCCAAAGATTCACCGATGACGTATAACTCGCACTCTAAATTAATTTGGGATTAATTAGAAGAGAGAGAAAATTAATCTGGGATTAATTGCGGAGATATTTTATCTGGGATAAAATATCAATTAAAAGAGAGATAACGATTAATTTGGAATTAATCGATTAATTAATATATTTGATATATTAAACGAAATTGGATTTTAACGCGGAATTAAAATTAGATTTTAATTCGGGCGAACGAATTAATTTAATTCGTTAGCGACGTGAATAGTGATTCCGCTAGGCGTAATCATTTAATTATGAGGCGACGGAAAATTCGTTAATTCAGAATTAACGAACCCGAGCCCGAGATTGTTTGCGAGCGCATTCGCATTTCGAATTTGAATGCGGCATGCAAGTCACATCAAGCGTTAAATCATTAGTCGTATCAAGCGTCAAATCACATGTCACTTTGAGTGATGTGACACTTGATTGATTGATGTGATTGATTGATTGCAAGTGATGGAAGTGGTTGGTTGGTCAAAGAGTGTTAAACACTCAAGTTTACTTTTGTCATTTGGAATGACAATTTTATCCATTTGACTTTTGAATTTGGTATATGTTTTTTGGAAATACATAACCAAAAAATTAATCATAACACATATGAACTCTCACTTCTCTCTTTCTCTCCTCTCTCTTCACGCCCTTGGGGCATTTTGTTCACTGGTGTTTGAGCTGAAAAAATCGTGACAGTGGGAAGCTTGGAGTGTGGTTTTGTGGCAAAATCACAAGTGCTAGCACACTTACGAGACATGCGAAGGTGTAGGGAGCACACCCACTGCAGTTCACGCCACTCTCAAGAAGCAGAATCTGAAATTTTGTTGCTTGCTGCGTCGCTCAACCGATCGATGTAAGTATTCTGCAACTTCGTCGATGTGTATTCGCACATTATTCATGCTTATAATTGATCTTGGGACCTAATTAGAAACCAACACGTGGAATACGTCCAATCGGGTATGCAAAGTCCTATATTGAAAACGGCCGAGTTCTTTGGCCACATATTTATTGTTCCGCATTTATTTCACATCATTAGTCTTTTATTATTTCGCCTTTAATTTCTATTTACTGTTGCTTTATTGTTTCACATGTTTGTCCCTTTGGTTATTTATGGTTATATGCATTATCATGTTTCATGTATGTCAATATTGGGTTAGTAATCTAGTGTTGCCTCTCGTGGTATATCGGATGGAAACCCAGACGTAAATTTCGTAGCATAATCCGAATGAATGGTAGTGCGGTCTGTATATGGGATACAACTCCACGTACCGCTTGAGGAAACATTCTCGCATATGTTCATGGGATTGTGTGTTCGCTTTTTATTTCATTTACTTCTATGTGTGCTTAGTGTTATGTCGATTTACTTTTATGCATGCAAACTTAGATATAGGACGTTTGGAACTTAGATATAGGTTGTATGTAAACTTAGATATAGGTTGTATGCAAACTTTGATGTGGGTTATTCTTGCGTATATATGTTGCGTAGACTTGGTTATATTATCGCTTAAATCCGTTCTTTACAAGAGGCATAAGTAAGGGACCATTCCGTACCCAACGATTTGAGGTCTTCCCTTGCGAGGGGTGAGTATGGCCTTAAATCATTTCCCAGTTCACACTAGGTGGCGACTCCATTTTATTTCTCTGGTTTAGTCCCCCTCGGGCTACTCCGTACTCTCGATCGGGCCGCGAGCCTAGATTAGCGTCGCTGATTTATGTGTCCTATAGTCGGGTGACTCCACTGGGGATAGAGAATCGGCCCCGAAATAATGCCTTGTAATGTTTGTGATTTTTTTTAGTTAACCGTGTCTACAGTGGGTTGAAGGGGTTTAATCAAAGGCACTATTAGAGCTAGGTAATGGTTTGGTGTCTTCCTTCATTCACTACCTTTCTATAAGGAAAAGCTGTGAAGGCACCTGGATAATCATTTACTCGAAGCTACCGTGATGGACTAATTTAGAGGACCTTTTGTTTATTCCTGTCACTAAGGCGATAAGAGCCTAATAGGCTTGGGTATTAAGAGAGTTTGCTCCACCATCCCTCTGGGGAATCTTCAATAAGAAATCCATTTGACAGTCAGTTATGTATCATCACTCATTGGCACGTACCTTAGCTTATAAAAAAAGGTGCGCTCACTTGGTCGCGCGAACTCTTGAGTGGGGAGACCTAGTTGTGGTCAATCCTTCGCCAGCGGGAGCCTTTGTCCATACTCCTATAAACCCGCAGTGAACCATAGTCATATATCGTATAGAAGTTGCCCGTTTATGCTTTTGATAACCACATGCATATTATATCTCATACATCGCACACATCTCATGCATCTCATGCATACACGCATCATATTAACCCTGTGTCTTAAAAGCCATCATAGATATCCATTGGGTTAGGAAAAAAGAAGACTTGTCAAGAAGAGTTTAGCAAACATGGATATTGGGGAAAAGGAACCAAGGAACATAAAAATTTACGGCAAGGATAAAAAGACCATTGTGAAAAAAAAAGAGAAAAAAAAAATTTGTTTGTTCTTAGTCCTTGATAGTTAGACATAAGTCCAATGATGAAATCATTTGCTTTAGGGGTGAAACCTTAGAAACGATAAACTCTTGATGTGCTTTTATCTGATACTTTGAGTAATTGATCTATGTTAGACTCGTAAGCACTTGATTATGGTTCTTAGCAGTGAAAACCTGAGTAGTTAGCAAAGTGACTAGTTGAAGAAATTGTAGGTCGGTGAATGACCGCTCGCCTCTATCCTGATTTGCTTGTGTTATGATATGTGGTATGGTTAAAAATAAAAGAAAATTCTCTAAAGAAAATATTTAAACCACCTATAATCGATAAGCGTGAAGCTACCCATGGGAGAGTATTAGGACCACCATGAGGAGAAATGCTACCTTAAAGGGTAGGTATGTTGAAAAAAAAAAGAGAAAGAAAAAAAAAAGAAAAGAAAAGAAAAAGAAGTTCAAAATGAAAAGAAAAAAGAGAGAGACAAAAGAGAAAGAAAACCATACCACATTGAGCACGGAAAAGCAATTGCAAGGCATAATTGAGACATGTAGGTTGGTTTGACCTATCGATCCCAATTGTTGACGAAATCATTGAGTTGGCTTACCTGGGGATGAATCTGCAAAGGAACCTTTGCACACACACACTTTGAATCTGCTTAGATCATTTATTCAAAGACTTGGATTTGAGTTGCATTGAATATTTTGAAAGTTCTCTGGTTTCAATACTGGGCATTCTTTGAGGGCAATAATATGTATAATTATTGGGACTATTTCGTAAAAGGCAGTATAGTATGTTGGTATGGAACGTCACATCACATGATTTACCTTGACCTAATGCAAGAAACGAAGAACAGAAAATTAAGGCAAGACTGGGGGCGACCAGTCTACCACCCCGCGAATAAGGGATACACCGAGAACTTGATCCATGAGACAAAAGAGGACTGACCAACCACCAGAAAAGAATTGGCAGAAGGAAATTGTAAGCCGACCCATGGGGCGATCAAAAACCTTTGTAGGTGAGAAGCACCGAAGAGCACAAGGAAGGCCTAACCAATAAGAATAGGAAATACATCCATGCATACATGCATACACGTCACATACATGTAATTTTTGTTTTGTTTTTGTTCGCAGGTGTTGAAGAAAATAAAAAAGCGGCAAAGACAAGCAGTTTCGGGAATGAATCCCAGGGTCGAGGCCCATATTATCAACAGTTTCGAGAATGAATCCCAGGGTCGAGGCCCACTTTGTCAGAAGTTTCGAGAATGAATCCCAGGGTCGAGGCTCATATCATCAGTAGTTTCGGGAATGAAACCCTGGGTCGAGGCCAACTTTTTCAGTAGTTTCGGGAATGAATCCCAGAGTCGAGGCCCACACTATCAGCAGTTTCGAGAATGAATCCTAGGGTCCAGGCCAACTTTGTCAGCAGTTTTGGGAATGAATCCCAGAGTCGAGGCCCACACTATCAGCAGTTTCGGGAATGAATCCCAGGGTCAAGGCCCACATTATCAGCAGTTTTGGGAATGGATCCCAAGGCCGAGGCCCACCTTATTAGCAACTCGGGAAGAAGACCCTCATCTCAATTCAAGAACAAGACCCTCATCAGTAACGGTTCGGAAATGAACCACCTAAATTCAGTAACAGTTCAGAAATGAACCACCTCAATTCAGTAACAGTTCAGAAATGGACCACCATTACATCAGCGACGCCTCAGAAATGAGGTTTAACATGCCGGAAATGGCACTTCATAAATGGAGCACGGTTTATAAATGGACCATAATCATATCAGCGACGCCTCGGAAATGAGGTTTAGCATACCGGAAATGGCACTCTGGAAATGGAGCACGATTCAGAAATGGACCACTATCACATCAGCGCTGCCTCGGAAATGAGGTTTAGTATACCGGAAATGGCACTCCGGAAATTGAGTACGGTTCGGAAATGGACCACCATCACATCAGCGACGCCTCGGAAATGAGGTTTAGCATGCCGGGAATGGCACTCCGGAAATGGAGCACGGTTCGGAAATGGACCACTATCACATCAGTGATGCCTCGGAAATGAGGTTTAGCATGCCGGAAATGGCACTCCGGAAATGGAGCACGGTTCAGAAATGGACCACTTTCACATCAGCGACGCCTCAGAAATGAGGTTTAGCATGCCGAAAATGGCACTCCGGAAATGGAGCATGGTTCAGAAATGGACAACTATCACAACTGCACAAGTCCCATCAAATTAGGGCCGACTGTAGGCACTGCATTTTCGCACATAAGTCCCAATGATGAGCCTCGTATGGAGCCACTACCCGATAAGATGTGGAAGTCGCGGGAAACGGACGTCGGAAGGGGAAATTCAAAAATCAATACCTTGTTGGATTTAATTCGTTTGCTCAGTCTCGGGTTCGCTCGTTGGATCTCTGTTTTAAAATTTATCCTCAGCCCACACACCAAAAAATGCCAAGCTCCACACGCCCAAGCCCACCAAATCTCATCCAAAAAATATCCAACATATTAAACACATGTTAAAATCCAAACAAATCATCTTCCTAATTTAAATAAATCACATGCTTAAATTAAATAAATCAAATCAAATCTCCTTCCTATATTAAATAAATCAAATCAAATCTCATAAATCCATTTCCTAAACTAAAACAAATCATCTCCCTAAATTAAAGAGATCATTTCCTTATAACAAACTAAATAGATATTCCCCATAATTACACAATATCTCCATTTCCTACCCATACAAGGACAACCCTAACCCACTCCTGTAAAAAGACACACAAACCAAACATTTAGGACCTAAAGCTCACATTCACGGCAATAACAAAAAATCCTAAAGCCTCTTCTTTTTCTCTCAAGAACCCACGCCCCCTTAGCCTTTACTCTCACGCCCACACAAAATAAATAATAAACCCTAATACACATCTCCCTCTTCTGGCTTGACTCCTCTCTCATCTCTCTAACCTAGGTACTCGGCAGTAACGAGAAAACCCTAGCTTCCCTTCAGGCTTCCTGGCCCCCCCCACACAGAAGACACGGCAACCTTCAAAAACCCTAGCTTTCTACACAACTCTCCCTCTCTCTCTCACGCCCCTAAGCAGCCAACAAACCCTAACAACTCAACACCTTCAAGTCTCTCCCATCTCTCTCACTTGGCATCATCATAAACCCTAACCTAGATTTTACCCTCAACGACCAAACTAAGCTCACAAATAAACAACAAACCCTAACCATAAACTAAACAAAAATAACCCTCATCAACCACCAGACCGATAAACACGAACACTTCACTCAAGCACAGCCCTCACCTTGGTCTCACGTCGGCAACTAACCGTCCACCCACAAACCTTTGCTTTCTTCCTCTGCCCCACCAACTGACTGAACAAACCCTAGGAAACTACAACAAACTGCTCAACCGAAAAACATAGCTCTCTTTCACAAGAACACACATGCCACTCAACCTGCCATGCAGACCACTAACAAGCACACGACACAAAACAAACAAAAAAAAAGCCACGTAAACAGCAGCCCTCCACCGAGTGAACCGACAGCCCCTCAAGAAACAACCCTAAAACCGACCACCATAAAGCCACAAAGACTCTTCAATTAACAACCAAAATCCTCAACAAAAACCCTTCAAAGCACCGAACAAACTGCCCCTAAAAAAGAACCCAAAATAGCCCACACAGCCCTCCAAAACCGCACAAACACATCAGTAAAATTGCACCAAAAACCGATCCTAAAACAGTCCAAAACCGTGACAAAAAAAACAGCTCAAAATAGAGAAAACAGCAGCCAAAAACAGTGAGGGGACGAAGGAAAACATTAAACCAGTGAACCGGAAAGGTTACAGAGCATTAACCCTTCCGACGGCTGCGTAACGCACTTCAAAGAAACGACTTAAAAGGTAAGACCTGAGGGGACCCTTTGTTATATTTTATTTTGTCGTCCTGGAAACGGTATGCTCGATTGGAAGTGGAATACGTCCAACCGGGTATGCAAAGTCCTATATTGAAAACGGTCGAGTTCTTTGGCCACATATTTATTTTTCCGCATTTATTTCGCATTATTAGTCTTTTATTATTTCGCCTTTAATTTCTGTTAATTGTTGCTTTATTGTTTCGCATGTTTGTCCCTTTGGTTATTTATGGTTATATGTGTAGAGGTTTGAGGGGCTGAATCCGGTAACGCAGCGGAAGCGGTGGAAAATCGTATTTTCTGATTTCAAAAGTTTTTCTCGGATTAATTAAATAAACATATTTACTTAATATTCTAATAATCAAATTATGAAATAAAATTCAATAAATCATATTTAAGTGAATTTACCAAATTACCCTTACTTTGGTATTTTGTCCATTTTAGTCCGAAATTGATCTAATCAATTTTGAATGATTCTAAATCATTTCTAAGATGAACTTAGCATGTTCAAAACATCAAAACACCAAAACAACCAAAATCCCCAAATTCCTTCACTTTGGCCGAGAGCTCCATTAAGGGGGGTTTGTGCATTTTGTCATTTCATGCATCAAAACACATCAAGATGTAATCCAATGAACATGAAACTTTATATGAATCATATACACACACAAATACACAACATATATGAAAAGCCCCAAATTTGGAATTAGTTATGAACCCTAATTTTTCAATTTCCACAAATTGGACAAATTAGACCAAATACATTAAATCAATTACTTCAATAATCATTCTTCCATCCAATCCAAGTCTCAACACAATGAAACAACTCAAGATCAAATCTAGGTCATTTAAGAGTGGGTCAATAACTCTAGATTAGCAACATGGTTTCCAAAACCTTAAAAGAATAGTTATAACTACAATAGTTACAAGCTTTCTTCATCATACGTGCTCAACACTTTCTACAAAATTTCCATCATCAAAAACACAAGAAATAATGAAAAGAATAACTTAAGAACATCACAAGATGTTGCCTAGATCCTAAGGAACAATTTCCTTTCTAATAGTAAGTTTGAAAAACTTACAAAATCCAAGCTTTTCTTTTGGTTTCTTCTTTTCTTCCTCACTTGCTTTCTTTGTTTTCTTTAATGGAGTTTCATGTAAAGTGTATTAGGTTACACAAATGAAAAGAAAATGAAAACAATATATACTTGTGCATTTTTGGCCTTGGTCGAAAATTCAACTAGTGTATATACCAAAATTTTCATTTCATTTTCATTTCAAAAACATTTAATCAACTTGACAAATATCTAAAACACTTTATGGATATTTATTTAAGTCAACAATGGCAACTAATATCATTTACTTAAAATATCCTAATGTAAGATATTTATATTTTAATTAATTTAATCATTTAACAATTAATTAATCAAATACAAATATATTAAATATATGTATAATATTTACATTAAATATTAAAAATATATATTCATTTAGGATATAAGTCAAATGACTCATTTTGACTATTAATTAATGTGTATTTAAATTAATCAAGTATTAAAAGTAAATACACAATAATTAGGCAAATGACTATCTAGTCCCTTTAGCACGTATCTTGCGTTTAACCTTTAAACGACTTTATAAATAATCAATATTATTTATTAATGTTGCTCTAGTGCTCTACGAGTATGTTTCATTATTGAGACTCTCTAGATTCAGGTATATCCGTCACGAAATCAAATTTCGTGTCCATAATCTATCCACCCTTAGATTATGACGATCACAGATAATCTCGCTGAACCATACAGGTCGAGGTCATGGCAAATGTATAATTCCTCCGTCACAGGTATCCGGATAAATCCCAGAGATATAGATGTAAACGTAAAAGCTCTATCGGGATTATCCAGTCGACTATTCCATTAGCAATCTCTAAAAGAATGTTTAGAACTAGCTTCTAAACTTTACCACGAGCCCATGGTTTTATCTGATTGCTAATCATATGGACTACCTATGCTCTGATACACAGAACTGACGGATCCTATCTTGATACACATAGGACACCCTGAGGATCTGTCTACACCCAACGAACAGGCGGAGGTCTGATCTAAATAGATCGGTGACGTGACTGCCATCTAAGTGTATGTCTCATGTGCCCACAATGGCATCTCAAGTCTAAGAATCACAAGTGCTACTCAACCCGAGAAGATTCTTATTGACGCTGGTGTACCATCCATTAAGAATCTTCGGTGAGTCGTTCAGTGTTTATCCGCTATAAACACCTACACGTCTATACTAGTCTCCAAGACTTATGGTTCATTGAGAAACCATTGGAATCATATATTCCAGTATACGACATGTACCGGTCTCAACGGATTTACTATACTGACCAAGTAGTGTAAACCTTGACCAGGAACTGTCTGAGAATGACAACGTCATGATACTAATCAATGTCAATTGCGACGCTTTTGCAACAGTACCATGACTAATCATTCTAAGGTCATTACGTCTTTACCATTTAATAAGATAAATTATATTATAGAAACTGCATATATTATTCATAATAATAATGTTTTACAGAAGTATTTAACAGAAATACAACCGGGAATTGGCGCTCTGAGCACCAACCCCAACAATATGCATTATCATGTTTCATGTATGTCAATATTGGTTTAGTAATTGAGTGCTGCCTCTCGTGGTATATCGGATGGAAACCCAGACGTAAATTTCGTATCCGAATCCGAATGGACGGTAGTGCGGTTTGTACATGGGATACAACTCCACGTACCGCTTAAGGAAGCGTTCACGCATATGTTCATGGGATTGTGTGCTCACTTTTATTTCATTTACTTCTATGTGTGCTTACCGTTATGTCGATTTACTTTTATGCGTGCAAACTTAGATATAGGACGTATGCGAACTTAGATATAGGTTGTATGAGAACTTAGATATAGGTTGTATGCAAACTTAGATGTATGTTATTCTTGCGTATGTATGTTGCGTAGACTTGGTTATATTATCCCTTAAATCCATTCATTACAAGAGGCATAAGTAAGGGACCATTCCGAACCCAACGGTTTGAGGTCTTCCCTTGCGAGGGGTGGGTATGGCCTTAAATCATTTCCAATTCACATTGGGTGGCGACTCCATTTTATTTCTCCGGTTTAGTCCCCCTCGGGCTACTCCGTACTCCCGACCGGGCCGCGAGCCTGGAACAGCGTCGCTGATTTCTGTGTCCTACCCTAACGTTTTCTTTAAGTAAATTAGTTTCTTGTAACCATCTCTCAGAGGAATCGACACCCCAACTATACTGCGATAACCGCAAGTACTTTTTCGGCGTAATTAAATTTTTTTGGCGCACGCAAGCACACATATGGCTTAAGTAATATAGTGACAATTAGTCAGATGCCGAACCAACATACACTTATTAGTAATCCTATAAATACTAACACTAAACCTAACTTAACTAAATCTAAATAATTGACGTAGATGAGAGATGTTTAAACTAAATAAAATTAAAATAGGAAATTAAAAATACTTTGCTAAAACATTATGAGAACCAGAATTTAGGGTTGTAATTTCACTTAAGCATACAGATAAGTTTTTATGCATTTTTTTATCCAGTTAAATAATTAACATTGGTTATTAACCTGAAATACTAATTTATCTACAAGCCTCTTTCGATAGTCAGGTATAAACGCCTAACTTAATTCAATTACCTATATTCCTATGATAATTAAATCAAGTTAAACTTATTAAGAACATATTCTAATATTTGCTATGCATGCCCCTTCAGGTATATTTCTATCCTGCACAGAAATCTAGTTTTTAAGAATTATAATCACACGATAACATTCCCAAGGCTAAACTTAAATTCCATTTTCCATGTTCCTAGAATTTTACCACAACTATTCTATTATTGGGTATATAATAAAGCACATTAAAGATATAGAATATTGAATAACCCAATGTAATACTCAAAAGAATAAAAAGTTACAAATTTGAATTAAATAAATTATTTAGGATCTATTACAACCCTAAACTAATGAATTAATTACACATATTTTTCATTAAGCACAAATAATTCATTAGTACAAAGCAAGACATCATAAAAAGTAAATTAAAAACAAAGGGAGAAAAAACTCATTTTGATGAGATCCTCTGCTTCAATCTTCAATCTTGACTGAGGTTTGGTTCTTGTCTTGCTCTGGGTGTTCTTTTTTCTCTTCAGTCTCCAAAAGTATAATATTTAGGGTTTTGGGAAGGACTTGAGCTTATATAGAGAGTTTTGAGAGTTTTCCTTCGAAAAATTAGTTCTCATAAAATCAAAATTCAGGCATATTGTCGCGACAATGAGGACTTATTGTCGCAACGATATATGGCAGAATATGTTTAATCATCATTGGTGCGTCAATGAGTTCCTGTTGGCGCGCGAATATAAGGCAGAATGTGTTTTCTGGCCTTAGTTGTATTGGCGCGACAACGAGATTCGTTGGCCCACCAATTAAGGCTTCTCTTGCGTTTATGCCAAAAAATACCTCATTTCAACGAATCTGCATTCTGTGTCGTTTATTCATATTTCATTATACAAAAACATAAAGAACTCCTCAAAACGCTAATAAGACTTGTAAGAACCTCCAAAATACAAGATATAGGGCGATAAATATATATATATATTGACGGCTCATTTGTACCCATATGGTTTGATAAAACAGTCACAAAAATATTATTATTTTCTTAAATAGTCATACAACTCTCTTTTTGAGACATATATTTATAGTGTATCATAAGATATATCCAAAAAATGGGTCTATGTGTCCATTTTCTTAAATCATTAATTGTTCATTTATATAGTATTAACCTTGTTTTTTTACACACGTCGAAGATATAAAGTGTTTAGATCGATGCTAACTGTTAGTACCTTGTGTATATTACAACAAAGGCTCGAGAGTATTTATATTCGTGGCACAACAATGAATTCTAATTAGTTTCTAAGAAGTGCTTATATTTAGTATATTCTTAATTATCTTCTTGATTTTATCTTTAGCGACACTGGTCAATTGGTAAACCAAAAAGACATCTGTGTGTGTATCAAATTGGACTCGATAATTTACCTTAGCAAACTATGAACCTATGAGAAATGCGGGTGTTCATTTTGTACTGAGCATCGAACCAACTAAAAAAGATACCCAATAGACATTCTATAAAACCGTCAATGGATTTTCTTTTCGAGTCAACTCATGGTCCTTGGACCTTAGCGCCGCTATAGTCTTGTAAGTGATCCATCATATTTAGATTTCACGTATGTCAGAAGCTTTTTATGGATTGATTTCTTATTATTGACAGGTATGGTCTGATACTTATTGAAGCTAGTGGGCATAGATATGGGATTTATGACTCATATGGTGGGGTTGTATATCTTGATTCTTCGAGATTGTATTACGAAGTTTTTTTTTAGCCAAAAGCATTACCTTGGGAATTATTTCCACTTGATGATATAATATAAGAAATTATTTTTGTATATTTATTATAGGAATACGAAAATGAACATAAGTATAATAAAGCTCGTAGAGACTTGATGGTTTAATCTGTCTATACTTTTCCTGGATATAAGTGACGGAATGACTAAAAAAAGATATGATTAATCTCAAATTGTATGATTTAACGTGTCGTCTTGTGTTAGCCGTGATATGTAGGTGGGTAGAGTTCACTTACATATAAAATTGTTCTATATGATAAGTGAGAATGAACTTAGAAAGTCTCACAACATCATTAAGTGTACACGTTGGACACTATGATAGTTATTAACCAATTGTTGAGTTTGAGATTACATGAATAACTAAGGGTATTTTGGAAAATTTATAATTTATAAAAGTATTTAAAATCAATGAATAATATATGTCTTTAGTAATTTCATTTATGATCTAAACCGTAACATCTTCAACATAGGTGTAATATCCTGAGTTTTTAGGAACATTATTGGAAGCTTTCTGAATTAAAGGGTAATCACAAATCAGAGTTTATGCGTTGGGAAAAAAGTTTGGAATATTTTTAAGTGAAGTTTTGTAGCGTTGAAAAACGCGTGGTATCGAGAACCGGTTACACGATTTCTATTTATATCGTTTTACGTGTGAAAGTTTGTTATTTTGACTATAAAAGTAGCAAACAAACTCTGATTGAACTGATTCTTAAACCATCGGACTCATGTTTCCGAGACGAACAACTTTCGTGTTGAATACTTTTCGTAATTTACATTAGAAGGGCTTCACAGATATAAATTTTCGTGAAGGCTCTATGATAGGGACCTAGCTGTAATTTTTGGGGGTCGGATTATAATTTTCCAGAACTTTTGTATAAATACTCTAAAATTTCTATTATTTGCAAAAAGAAGCATAACTCCCCTTAGCCTTTAAACGACTCCCCGTCTCAAATTGAACTAGCAACGGCATGGGTACGTCGGTGGCCAGTCGGCCACGGCGGCCATCGAGATGGCGCCAGAGGAAGCGTCCGGCCACCCTGCGTCCAACGGTGGCTGACGACGACGCTAGAAATAGCGGCAACGGCGAGAAAGATGGGAGAAAATATACGGGCTTGGGTTTCTCGATCCCTGCTCGTCGCTTCATTACACGGCCCGAGCCACCCACCAAATCGAAGCTCTCGGAGAGTACTACAAGATGGCAGTGATGATTTTTTTGATCCGTGCTCGGTTGCACGCGAAATAAGGGAGGAAGATTTAGATGAATAGTGACCCATGATGAACAGTAGCTCTGATCGAAATTCCATCGATTCCACCGCGTTCGTGGAATCGTTTGGAGTCCGTATATGGCCTCAAAATCTCGGTAAGACCTCCCGGTAAAAATTCGCAAATTTCAAGTTTTATGTTAAATGTTCGGATGCATTCAGTAGTTTCCTAGAGTAGCGTAATGATACAAAATAAATTGTTTGAGTATTATTATATTGAATATGAGTATTCGGTAGAATCCGAGTGAAAACGGAGCGAGTTTGATCGATCTGATAGAATATGTAAGTTTCCGATAAAAGTGAATTTTTACGTAGAAAGATGTGTTTCAGTTTTGATGATAGTTATGAGTTATTTATGATATTACGAACATGTTTGGATAAATCCAGGTAGGTTTGGAGGTTCGGGACCCTTCCGTAGCGTTTGCGGAAATATTTTCGGAAGATTTTCCAAAAATACGTAAACCGAGAATTTAGGTGAACTAGTGGCTTGGAATAGTTTGTGATGGTGTTTTAAGATTATTGAAACTGAAAATATTGAAAACAAACTTGATTTGGTTGTTCCGGAAAGATCCAGGATTTTATCGTAGTTTAGTGGAGAACTCCGTAAGTCACGATTCTGACGGCTTTTCGCCATTTGTTTTGACAGACGTGACTAGGACCTAGAGTATTCGCCAAGCCAGGTAAGTAACCCAATGCGATGAGTTCTCGAATTGTTCATTTTGTAATTTTTTAAACACACACACATATATATACGTGTGGGGAGACGATTGAAAGGTTTAGGATAGTTACAAGATTGATTTGAGAAAGGATTTCGAGATCGTGTATAGTTGAGTTAGTCGACCATCACAGGTATGGATGTTTGTTATTGTTATTATATGAAGTGAGTAGTTTGATGATGATAATGTATGTATATATTGATGTGTCTTGAAGTGGAATGTTCAAAGATAATGCTATGATATGTATTTTGAAAAGATTGATGAGTTTAATTGCTACATGTATGTATTGATGCATGTAACTACATAGACTCATAATGGTATGTGTATGTATGGATGTATGTAAGGGTATGAACCTGTATCGATATGAAATTATGTATATAAATGAATATGGAAAGGTATAAATATATGAACATGTATTCGTATATGCATATGATGTTAAGACATGAAGATTGATAAAGGCTATGGTACTTGAAATCGAAGTAATATGTATATTCGTATGTTTGAAACATGTATATGTATGTGAGTGTTTGAATGATGTTTTGGAGTGTTTGTTATGGATATTCTTGTGTCTGAGAATTCGTGCGATGAGTTTGATGTGCCGTGATATGTATGCATGAATGTAGGTTTAATTGGTTGATGATTTCGTGGTATAGTAGTCGAGCTGGTTAGGAATCTGTTCGGACAAAATTCATTTCATACCTATTTTAAAATAGGTAATGAGTCTTGTACGAGCATTGTATATACAAGCCAACCATATATATGTATTGTTTGGTTATGTTTTATTTGATGTATTGGCTGTTATGTGTGCTTCGTGGTTGGTTGAACCATGATTGTGTGTGTGACTGTGTGATGTACGTGTATGATAGAACTCATGGATTATATGGACGGTAAATGCTTATGTGAAATGAATGAATGAATGAATTTGAAAACAAATATGAGTATTAGATGGTATAAAGCGCGTTTGTTAAGTTGTATTGGTATGTATGTATATGTATAAGAACTTTGGAATTGTTTTCGGCATGTATATAAGAGAGGTGTGCTACGGTATGTGTAAATGCATATGAATCATGAATGTTAAGCCATTGTAAGGTTACTGTAATTAAAGGAAGTTAAGGAGATTTGTTTTGTTATTGAGGAAAGTTTATTTAACATACCGCTTTGATGATATTTGAAAGCGAGATAATTGTGATAAAAGTATAGATGTATGACTTCATGTTTCACATGATTGAAATGGATTTGATATTAAACGATATACTATGGTATTCGAGTTTTGCTTTGTATGCTTTGGATGTTAGCTATTAGATTAGCACATATGTGGATATGTAAATGTGAAAATTTGACATGAGTTAAGAATAAAGGATAATAACAAGTTAATAAATTCAAATTCGTAACAATTTAGTAATTTTGATAAATTGCTAATATGTTTGATTTGTTTGTTTGTCATAAATATTTGACTTGTTTGTTGTATTACTAGCATGGTTACATACTGAGTTTTTAAAACTCACATCAAATCAGTTTGCTAATGTTGCAGGTTGGCTTCCAAATGGGTCAACCACATGCTCGAGACGCAGATCTCCCAAGCGACAGTCACTCTCGCAAGTGTCCTGGGATAAGCTTTAGAAGTGTAGGATTTGGAATTAATATTTTACCTGTCGTGCTGAGCACGCTATTCGTAAATATTCAATAAATATTTTGATTTCTTATGTGTTGTGGGCAGAGTCCTTGAGTGTTGATAGATGATATGGGCACAGAGCCCTTAGGTAATATTTTTGATATGTTGGTGTGGACCTGAGGTCCATTTTGATATATGATATTTATTTCAGGATCGCTTTGATGCTGGATTGAGATCCAGGTTGTCCGGTTTTAGGATACATCATGCCAGATTTTCGTAAATTTAGAGGTTTATGGAGATGGGTCAATCATGTCTCCTGCCAGTAGCATTCTGCCTCTCTCTCTGAAGCCGTGAAGAAAATCTGGGCATATATCAATTTTGTTTCAATTTTTCTCGTGTACTCGTATTGTTTTCTTATAGACTTTCACCTATAAGTTCTATAACACATTCCAAAATGGTTAGTCAATATTACTGCTTTACCATTTTTTACCCCTTTAATTGAATGTTGAGTTATGAGTTAGAAATGGTGGCGTTTTTAATTGGTTGGTAGCATAACGCCGAATAAGGAGTGCATTTAAGACACGTACTCATTACTCAAGCACTTGTATATATCAATCTCAGTTGAGTGCATTTTGTCAAACGCTGAATAATGAGTCCATAATTACTTCTTGTTGTGTCAACTGGTAGAAATTCATTGCATAAGTGAATAGTTTATGCAGAAATTTTCTCCTGCTAGCATCATTCTATTCTTAACTTATTTGAGAGCACAGGAATAGAGCTAGGGAATTTATCTCAACTTGCTCCAAATTTCTAACTCCTTTGACAAACTTGCAGGTTGTTGATAAGGCTTATGATTTCTATCCAAAAGATTCTGAAGCCCCACAACGTGGAGTGGATGATATGACGAAGCTGCTGGTTTATTTGCACGAACCCGGAGTCTTGTAGAATTTAAAATCGAGATGTGATATGAATGAGATATATGCAAAATATAAGAAAAAGATAACCATTTTTTCATCTTGGCTTATTTTGGTGTTGGGTTTTGGAGGTTGTTAAATTGATATTTGCAATAGGATGGATAAACATTTTGCTATATTTTTTGTTTTTATTACATCCGTTTGCGGTTGGTTGTTTGATGAGCGGTCAATATATCATATTTATCGTCCCTAAATCTAATATCTTGTGAGTTAATTCGAACTTCTTGAGTGTTTTTATATGTAATTTTTTTTTTTTTTTTGTGTTCTTATAGGATGAGATATATATGGAAAGACATGGATTTGAAACGTCAACAAATCAAAGTGATTTGTACAAGTGACCTCCTGATTTGCATAATTTTCAGTATTTTGGTCATAATATTTTCATACGATGTCTAAATGAGGTGACTCACAAACAATCACGTACATATAAAAAAACGCATGATTTGACAAAGGGATGAGAAAATTACAAATATTTTAAGTTACACTTCAGAACCAGTCTGCGTAGAATGTGTAGGCGTGCGAGTGTTACTCTCTGCCTTCCACTGGTGCGCCAATGGGAGCTCATTGGCGCACCAATATGCCCGTAAATCATGATTTGAAAAAAATTAAGAGATTCTTAAGAAGGAAAGCCCATAGGACCTCGTATATAAGCGCAAGTCCGCCCCAAATCCTAAAAAGAAGCCTCATAATAAAATTTTGGAGTCCCATAACATAGAATAACACCTAGCGCAAGGTAATAACAAGTGCTTTAACTGGTGCTAGAGATTGAAGGTGAAGACTGCAAATGAGAGTTCTTTCTTCCATTTTCTCTCTATTTTATGTTTTATGAGTTATTTTCTTATATTAATAATGATTAGCTTATTTTTAATGAATATTATGAGTAGCCAATTCATTAAATTTAAGGTTATAATGGATCCCAAAGATGTTTAATTAACTATTTGCATATTTTTATTCTTTTGGGATTGTTATTGATTTTTTTGTTATTCTTTGTGCTTGAACGCATATTTTATTTATTTGGCCAACAATAAAATAGCCTTGGTAAATCATTAGGAACTAGACAGAGGAAATTTGGGTTAGCCGTGTGAATAATAGTGTTTGATCTAATTCTTTTGAATAGATTTCCCTACAACATAGAAATATACTTGTAGGGTATGCATAGCCAATATTAGAACTTATTTTTAATGAATTTGCACTATAATAAATGTTACCTTTGGCGTCGAAATTTTAGCGTCGAAACTTTATTCGACGCTAAAGATAGTTTTTAGCGTCGAAATATAATATTGGACGCTGAAGGTCTAGTTAATTTACGTCGAAAATAATTTCGACGCAAATAATACATCTTTACTGTCAAAAAATTATATCGACGCTAAAAAATTTAACCTTTTGAGTCGAATTATAATATCGATGCTAAAAGTCATACCTTTGGCGTCGATATTATTTTCGACGCTAAATGATTCTTACAACTCCACCGATAATCTCATTATCTTTTGCGTCGAAAATATATTTCGACACTAAAAGCTTAACATTTAGCGTCAAATTTTCCTTCTTCAATGATAAAGGATTGTTAAAATCCCAAAACCACCGACAATGCTTTCTCATATACCCTTTCTCTTCTCTGCAACTTTTACTTACAATTTTCGTACAAAACATCAACAAAACTCCAAGTTTTCACAAGGTAATTTTTATTCCATCTTTTATTAAATCATAATATTTTTCCTTATATTTTAATCACTCTCACTTAATTAATTTATGTTTAATCTCTCTCAAAAATTAAGGTTTTTTTTTTTTTTTGTAATTATCTTTATTATATACATTGTGTTAGTTAGTTAATTTGTTGTTAGTTGATTCTGATACATATATGTGAGTAAGATTACTTTGTTTTGTCATTAATCTAATTAATTATGTGTATGCTTAAATAAATAAATAATTAATTAATTGGTGATATTGATGAGTTTAATATAATGTTTAATAATTATAATTTTATTATATAAAAATAAATATATAAATTTTTATAATATCTAATAATTACGAAAATAAATATAATGTCTAATAATTATAATTTTATATCTTTATTATTAAAAAATTAGGGTTCTAATTTTTTTGTAATTATCTTTATTTATATATTGTGTTAATTAGTTAATTTGTTGTTAGTTGATTATGAAGCATATATGTAAGATTAGTCTGTTTTGTAATTAATTAATTAATTATGTGTATGCTTAAATAAATAATTAATGAATTGGTGATGTTGATGAGTTTAATATAATGTGTAATAATTATATTTTTATATGTAGATATTTGGCTGAAATGGATGAAATTGAATGAGCTCGATGGATAGATTGAGTGTTGAATACCGTAATGGAGTTTATGGAATCGACAAAGCAACACAATGATGCAGAAGGTCGTGTTCGGTGTCCATGTACAAATTATTTGAATAGGAAAAGAAAACAGTTAGATGAAGTTTACAATTATTTATACATGCCGGAAATATCACCAACTTACAATACGTGGATTTATCATGGTGAGCAATATAATTCTCAATCACGGTTTATTGATTCCGGTGAATGGGAGTTGTCGCAATTGGTATTCAAGAACCAGACAGCGTACAATGTTAGACTTGACACTCGTAAGAAACCAACGTCCTTTGGATGCACTGCTATTTCTTCTCCTACTCAGCCATGCCTTCGAGAACAGCTAGCCAGCAACAATGAAGAGTTGGACAATACCAAAGAAGAGCTGAAGAAGACCCAAGAGAAGCTACAGTAGGTCGATGAGGACAACCAAAAGAAGATGCAGGAGTTCGACCGACAGATGAAGACAATACCAAGCAAATGCTAGTTGGAGGCCTCACTCGGCCAGACTGCATCGGTTTCGATCGTCCTTCTATTACAACAACAATAATTGTTATTTTCATTTGTATAAACATTCACAGCAGCAATGATTGTTAATAGACTATGTATTTATTTTATTTAATAAATTTTAATTATAAATTAATTTATTTTTATATTTCATTATTTTTTTAATTTATAATAACAAAAATAATTATTAGAAAAAATTAATTTTACTATTATTCGGTAAAATTATTTTTATTATAATAATATTTTTTTAGAAAAAACCCAAATGTTTCGAAGCTAAAGGTACCTTAAATAATAAATTTCTTATACCCTTTAGCCTCGAATAATTCGACGCTAAAGGGTATAAAATAATATTTATATTGTACTATTTTATCATATTTAGCGTCGAAATATTCGACGCTAAAGGTATGAAAATTTCGACGCCAAAATAAAAAATAAATAATTTTTTTATTAATTACAAAATTATTTTGCGTCGAAATTATTCGACGCCAAATACGTGATTTAACGTCGAAATATATAATTTTTCGTCGAAAGTTTTTTGATGCAAAATGTTATAATTTAACATCGAAATTTTTGATTTCGACGCTAATTGTCTTTCTTGTCCACGTTTTAGTATCGAAAATTAGCATCGAAAATTTTCGACGCTAATATCCTTTAGCGTCAATATTCTTTTTTTTTTTAGCTTTGATATTTTTCGACGTTAAAGACCTTTTTTTGTAGTGTTGGTTTAAAATAATTAACATATACATCTAGTTAATTGATTTATTTTGAATATATTTACTTGACCTTCGAAAGAGACTTGTGAATAATTCAGTGTTCTAACTTAATAATTAGTAACGATAACCCAACTAAATGAAAAATACATGGACTCATTGCTTGCATGCTTAGGTGAAGTTGCAACCATAGATTCTTTTATCTATAAGGTTTTCAAAGTCTGTTATTTGCGTTTTATTTAATTTCAATTAAATTTCGATAAATAAACTCTCATTCTCAATAGTCTCGTTTAAGTTAAGTAAGTTGGTTTTAGTATTAATAAGAGAAATATTAAGTTCATGTGGGTTCGCCATCCGACTAATAGTCACTATATTATTTAATCGATATGTGCGCTTGCGTGCTAGATTTATAAAATCACGATCACTCTTGCAGATGCTGCATACAAGTACTTTATCACATACTGGTTGAAAGTTATCCATTTGGTCATTTTGCTTTTCAGAGAAGAAAAAACATAATGAATATTGGGTGCAGACTAATGATCAACAATTAATTTATGAGATTGTGATATTCTCACTTTTATAAAACCCTCTTTATTATTCTTTTTCTGTTTTAAAGACTCTTCGGTTGGTTTTTTCCTATGTTATTAAGCTGAATAAAAACTAAATTTCCTTTGCATAGATCATAGTAACATTGTCTCAAAATAATCTTTATATAGATTCTGTTGATGATGAAATTAGTTTTGTTGTGGAAGTTCTCTCTTTAATTATGTTGTTGACTTGATAGAACTCTACCATTATTTTTGATTATTTGTTTGCATGTATTTATTTACTTAGTTTTGTCTATAGACTCATTTTTTAAGTCAATTGTAAATTAGTAGTTTGCTTGCTTTTGGTTGTCCTTAACATTGTGAAGACCCAATCACTTGTAGGCTCCTATTGCAATTTATTTTCCTAAAGGGGACTGCAGCACTGTGCAAGAGATTTGTTTTAAAGGTAACTAGTGTTTTTCAGAACTACAAAATATGTTTAGCTACTCATTATATTCTCATTTATTCAGTTTTTGTTGACTCTCTTTGATTATTTGCATTATATTTTCTCCAGAGACTGGTTTTTTTTAATGCCACAATGTTCACCAATGACACACCAGTACTTGGAATTGATAGATCGGGCTTATTGGTATATGTCAACATGAGCTGGATTGATTTATGTAAAGTTTCATAGAATGATAGTATTCAATTAGAATATTTGATCAATATATTGTAATTTTAAGTTAGGTAGTTCTTGATTTTTTTTTTTTAAACGTTGGAAATTCTACCGTAAAACCACTCGACCCAAACTTAAGCGGTATAGGTAAAACTCCCGACTGTTTCAGGCTCTTATAAGATATGTACCAACTTAATTCGAACTTAGCACCTGATAATCAAGTATTAAATTATTTGTTACCAAATCACACCTAAAAGTTTCTTGATTTACATGTAATCACTTCATTATTTATAATTGTTGTGATATAAACAATCACTATAGAGGAGAAGTGAGAGAAAAATTCTTCTTTATTATACAAACAAAAGAATTACAAAGCTTTAAACCAAAGCTTTACAAAAAAAACTATCAACTCTCTATTACTCTGTTTCACTCACAGATTTTGGGATTATGGGATGTTAAACAATGGGATTTGGGGACCCTTTTTTAGGTTCCAAATGTGTGCTACAATGACACACGTTTTTGCAGATGGCAAAACGTGTTGCCAACTTTCATTAACCTTCATCAACTGGCCAACCTAGCATGCATGCAAGTTGCATGCATGCTGTAATCCAACAAATCTCCCCATCGGTGAAGATTTGCCCTAAAATCTGAGCCGACCATCAATCCCCCAAATCAGATCCTCAAAAGGATCCACCATTGGCTGCATCTGTATGACTGCCTATGTACCCTGAGGTGGGATCAAGCCAATCGTAGTTCTCTGTATCTCCATACTTTGACTATATAGAGAGTTTTGTCATCCCGGCTATGGCAAGACAGATTTCAAACTTCTCATTCGGTAAAAATTTTGTGAACATATCGGCATCATTGTCATCAGTGTGAATCTTTCTGAATTCTAACAGTTTTGAACTCATGACGTCCCATATTCAGTGATACCTCACATCGATATGTTTTGACCTCGAGTGAAAAGTAGAATTTTTACCAAGGTAGATAGCACTCTGGCTATCACAGTATAAAGTGTACTTTTCCTGCTTGAAACCCAATTCCTGGAAAAATATCTTCATCCACAGTAATTCCTTGCAAGCTTTCGTTACTGCAATGAATTCTGCCTTTATTGTAGAGAGTGCAACACATCTCTGCAACCTTGACTGCCATGCCACAGCTCCCCCTGAGAGAGTAATTAGATACCTGAAGTAGACTTACGTGTATCCACATCACCTGCCATATCTGAATCGGTGTAGCCCATTAATATTGGCTTGTTGCTTCCAAAACATAGTCTCATTTTGGATGTGCCTCGAAGATACCGTATTATCCATTTGATAGCATTCCAATGTTCTTTTCCTGGGTTTGACATAAATCGGCTGGCCAATCCATCCGCGTGTACTAAGTCTGGCCTTGTGCACACCATGGAATACATGAGACTTCTCACTGCCGAGGTGTATAGAACCTGTTTCATTTCCTTCTTCTCTATCTCAGTAGAGGGACTCTGTTGCTTACTCAATCTAAAGTGGGTAGCAAGAGGAGTGCTAACCGATTTATCCTTGTCCATCTGAAATCACTGAAGTACCTTCTTGATGTAATCCTCATGTGAAAAGTATAATTTCCTGGCTTTTCGATCGCGATCGATCCTGATGCCAATAATCTATTTTGCTGGTCCCAAGTCTTTCATCTCAAAAGACTTACTCAATTGATGCTTCAAATTATCAATCCTCGATTGATTCCGACCAACTATCAACATATCATCTACATACAACAGTAAGATGATTAAGTCATCGTCAGAAAATTTCTGAATGAAAAAACTATTGGGGTTGGTGCTCAGAGCGCCAATCCGGACCGTATTTATGTCTGATTCATGAATATGAACAATCCATTTTTCCATAATATTACTTATTTATGGTTGCACCTCTTGTTTTTATATACGTATTCGATCTGATTACGATTAGATTGAAACTAAATGTGGTTTAGTGATATGTATATATTAGACAAAGGCTCGATAATATATAATGCAGTACACAGTTACAAAGATAGTTGTAATTGACATTGGGAAGTGTCACTGCTAAATGTATATTATCAAATACAGTTCATGGTCAAGATTCACTAACACGGGTCAGTTAGTCAAATCTGTTGAGACCAGTACATGTCGTATATCGAGACTTGGTCCGATGGTTTATCCCAATGAACCATGAGTCTAGGGAGACTCGTATAGACGTGTAGGTATTTATAGTGGATAAACACTGAACGACTCACCTAAGATTCTTAATGGATGGTACACCAACGTCAATAAGAATCTTGTCGGGTTGAGTAGCACTTGTGATTCTTAGACTTGAGATGCCACTGTGGGCACATGAGACATCTTCTACACTTAGATGGCAGTCACGTCACCGATCTATTAAGATCAGACCTCCGCCTGTTCGTTGGGTGTAGATAGATCCTCAGGGTGTCCTGTGTGTGTCAAGATAGGATCCGTCAGTTCTGTGTATCAGAGCATAGGTAGTCCATATGATTAGCAATAAGATAAAAACCATGGGCCCGTGGTACAATTTAGAAGCTAGTTCTAAATGTTTTTTTTGAGATTGCTAATAGAATAGTCGACTGGATAATCCCTATAGAGATTTGACGTTTACATCTATATCTCTGGGATTTATCTGGATACCTGTGACGGAGGAATTATACATTTGCCATGACCTCGACCTGTATGATTCAGCGAGTTTATCCGTGATCGTCATAATTTACGGGTGGATAAATTATGGACACGAAATTGGATTTCGTGACGGATATGCCTGAATCTAGAGAGTCTCAATAATGAAATATACTCGTAGAGCACTAGAGCAACATTTATAAATAATATTGATTATTTATAAAGTCGTTTAAAGGTTAAACGCAAAATACATGTTTAGGGACCCGATAGTCATTTCCTTAATTATTGTGTATTTACATTTAATACTTGATTAATTTAAATACACATTAATTAATTGTCAAATTGAGATATTTGACTAATATCATAAATGAATATATGTATTTGATATTTAATGTAAATATTATACATATATTTAATTAATTATTTAATTGTTAAATGATTAAATTAATTAAAATATAAATATATTAAGATTTAGATATTTGTTTTAATGGCTAAGTTGCCTTTGTTGACTTAATTAGAAATATATTTAAAGTGTTTTAGATATTCTTACAAGTTGATTAAATAAAATCCAAATGAAATTGAAATTAATATTTCTTGTTTTGGTTAAGGCCAAATTCGGCCAAGGCTAATTTGAAGCAAATATATATTGTTTTGTTTCATTTAGGGTTTGAGATACCAAATTCACTTTTATCAAAACTCCATTAAAACAAAACAATGAAGGTAGAGAGAAAAGAAAAGAAAATCAAAGAAAAGCTTGGAATTTAGTAAGTATTTCCAACCTTCCATTCGAGTGTAATTTGTTCCTCTTGTTGTGGGCAACATCTTGTGATGTTCTTGAGTTTTTCTATTCTTTATTCTTTGTACTTTTGATGGATAAAATTTTGATGAAGGTGATAAGCATGTATGATGTTGGAAGAATGTAACTAGTGTAGTGATAAGCATTCTTTCCATGGTTTTAGAACTTTGTTGCTAATCTAGAGTTGTTGACCCACTCTTAAATGACCTAGATTTGATCTATAGTTATTTCATTGTGTTGAGACTTGAATTGGATGGAAGAAACATGATTGAAGTAATTGATTTAACCAATTTGGCCTAATTTGTCCAATTTGAAGAAATTGAAAAATTAGGTTTTAAGACGGCTTTTCATTTCTATGGTGTATTTGGATGTGAATATGATGCATGCAAAATATTGGGTTGATTGGATTTTGCCTTGATGTGTTTTGAACCATGAAAGTGCAAAATGCACAACCCCCCCTTAAGGAGGCTCTCGGCCAAGGAAGCAAAAATTGAGATTTTTGCTGCTTTTGGTGTTTTGACATTTGGGACATGTTAAATTCATCTTAGAAATGATTTATAATCATCCAAAATTAATTTGAATAATTTCGGACTAAAATGAACAAAATGCCAAGTGTAAGGGCAATTCGGTAAATTCACATAAATTTGATTTATTGAATTTTATTTCATAATTTTATTATTGGGTAATTAAATAAATATGTTTATTTAATTAATCCAAGAAAATGTTTTGAAATCGGAAAATTTGATTTTCCACCGTTTCTGCTGCTTTACCGGATATCCGCAATAAAACCCCTACAAAAACAATGGTCTGACGTAGTCTTCTTGTATCATTGCTCCCCCATAACTGACTCAAACTTCACGTACCACTGTCTCGGTGCCTGTTTCAAACCATTGAGGCTTTTCCTGAGTCTGTACGCATAGTCCTCTTTTCCTTTGACTCTGAAGCCTTCTGGCTGCTCCATATAAATTTCTTCTTCCAGATCCCCATGAAGAAATATGGTCTTGACATCCATTTGCTCAATCTCCAAGTCAAGACTTTCTGTTAAGCTGAGTACCACTCTGATGGATGACATCTTCACAACTGGAGAGAAGATTTCATCAAAGTCAATGTCTTTCCTCTGATTGAATCCTTTGATAACTAGTCTGACTTTGTACCGGGGTTGTGAAGTGTATTCTTGTTGCTTCACTCTGTACACCCATTTTTTCTTCAAAGCCCGTTTGCCTTTTGGCAATTTTACCAACTTGAAAGTGTGATTGTCATGCAAAGATTTCATCTCATCTTGCATAGTTTCCTCCCACTTTTCCTTGTTCTCTGTTTCCACAGCTTCATTGTAGCTCTCGGGTTCTCCCCCGTCAGTAAGCAGCACATACTCATATGTAGAGTATTTCGTTGAAGGTCGTCTTTCTCTGTCAGACCTTCTCTGTGGAACTATTGGTGTAGCTTCTGGTACTGGTGGTTGATCATGATCATCATCTCTGGGAGCTTCAACAGATGTACCCTCTCGATTGGGAACCTCATCTTCAACATGTACTAGCACCGGTGTATGATGTTCTGGATTCACTTCAATATTTCTGTATTGTTGGGGCACTGTCTTTGGTTTCTTTTTGATATCTTCTATAGTCTGATCTTCAATGAAGACAACATCTCAGCTTCTGAGAATCTTCTTCTCAACAGGATCATACAGTTTGTAGCCGAAATCATCCAGACCATAGCCAATAAAGACACATTGTCGTGTCTTTGCATCAAGTTTGGATCTCTTTTCCATTGGGATATGTACAAATGTTTTACACCTAAAGACATGTAAGTGTTCATATGACACTTTTTTTCCTGTCCCGACTTGATTAGGAACATTACCTTTTAGTGCGACTGTTGGGGACATGTTCAAAACATGTATGGTTGTGCTAAGTGCCTCCCCCCAAAATGTCTTCGGTAGCTTGGCTTGTGAGAGAAAGCTTCTGACCCTTTCGCACAAGGTTATCTTCATCCTCTCAACTAGGCCATTCGGCTGAGGTGTCTTGGGAGGTATCGTTTGATGTCGAATTCCTTGCATCTTGCAGTACTGATCAAACGGATCTTTGTACTCTCCACCATTGTCTGTTCTGATGTATTTCAGTTTCTTGCCGGTTTCTCTATCTACCAGGGCATGAAACTCCTTGAACACTCTCAACACTTGATCTTTCATTTTCAAGGTGTATACCCATATCTTCCATGAATGATCATCTATAAATATCACAAAATAAAGTGACCCGCCAAGTGTTCTTGTCTGCATCAGACCACATACATCTGAATGTATGAGATCAAGTACCTCCGATTTTCGTTAAGGCGGGGAGCTTGACCGGCGTAAACACACACGTATAACGCAAGCGCACGTATCGTTCAAGTAGTATAAAAAGATATTGATCCCACGAGGACTTATTACCTATTTTACTAATTTTGTGAGGTTAAGTGATTACTAATATCTAACAAGTTGAATGATTGATTTGAAATGACGATGATTCTAAATTTAAAACAAGTAAAAGAAATTGAGAGTAGATTAATGAGAATTAAAACTATCTAGGGTTGTGAATTCTCCATATAAATTACGAAAGTAATGAAAGTAGTTAAATCATAGTTGGGTAAAATATTGATTTATTAATCTGGAATATTAAATTATATAAAAGCCTCTTCCGATGGTCATTTACAAATACCTAGATAAATTCAATTGAATCATATGTCTATGTCAATTAAATTACCTAGATTCATTAAGATTTAATTCCAATTATGATTACCCCCGCCCAACAGGTATATTCCTATCCTGTAAGGAAATCTATTAAAGGTTTATCTATCCTTAAAGAAGATCGTGGGTTGTTGAGTATAAGTTCCTTAAACTTAAAGTCCTATGTCTAGTTCGTTTTAAGTTTAACTAATCAATTTTATTAATGGCCAGTTAATAAAAAGGCATTAAGATTATGACTCAACAAATAACTCTTTAATTACCCAAATTATAATCTAACTCTTTATAAACCGGTGATATTAGATTTTATCACAACCCTAGATATTTAACTTAGTTACAACACATAACTAAAACTGATAAAAACTTAAAAGACATAAAGTGAAATTGCTGAAAAGTAATTGTAGAAAAATAATTTGCAAAGAAATGAAAAATGCTAAGTAAGGCAAAAGGAATCAACTTCTACTATTTACTATTTAGATATCTCCCAATAAAATAATATATAATCTTGTGATATTTTAAACCAACCGTCCAGAATGGCGGTATCCTGATTAAGTCAAATTCAAATATACCAGCCATAAGGCGGAACAGAAATATAAACTTAAACCAACCGACAGTATGGCGGTATCCTCATTAAGTCAAGATTAAAAATTTAAATTGAATAACCAACCGTCCAGAATGGCGGTATCCTTTATTAATTCAGATTTTAAGTAGTTTATATATTATTTTAAAGGGAGATTAATCTAAATAGCAAAAGTAAAAGTATTACGTCATTACCTCAGCATAGAGAAGTTACCCCCTCATAGATGGATAGAATTACTACTACAAAACGTAAATAAAACTGAATAAAAGAAGCAAATAAGAAGAACTCTCTTTTATTTATAAGGATTTCAGAGGAAGAGGTACATTTGAAACTAAAAATTCGAAATCTATTTATAGGCAAAAAAATCTAATTTTTATTATTATTTTTCTGATTTTTTTTTATTTTTTTATTTTATTATTTTATTATTATTTTTTTGGATCGCTGAATTTTCGACACGTGGCATGGTGTGCTAAAAAGACGGCTCGTTGAATTTTTGACACGTGGCATGGTGGTGCAATTACCAAAATACCCTCGGTGTCGGGACGCCCAAAATTACCAAAATATCATTTCGTCAAATTTCACAGTTTTGCTCCAAATCACCTCCAGAATGTCCTGAAATTTTATTTTGGTGTCGGGATGTCCAAAATTACCAAAATTTGTGTCGGGACGTCCAAAATTACAAAAATACCTTTTTGCCAAATTTCACCAAATTTCACAGTTTTGCTCCAAATCACCTCCAGAATATCCTGAAACTTTATTTATCTACAAAATAACACAAAACACATCAAAATATTCACAAAACTCAAGAAACTATACAAAATATTAAGTTTTATGAGTGGGAAATAGTGATAGTTTTATCACTCATCACCCCCCAAACCTAACATTTTGCTAGTCCTCGAGCAAAATAAAATAACATAATAAAATTTTAACTAAGCCACTTTCGTAGGGATCACGATTGCATTTAGCATATGCAACAAGCCTTTAAACCCCTAGGTGTCCCTAGTGGACGAGTTGTAGTCTCGTGAGGTTTACAGCAATGATACCCACAAACATTTTACAAAAGTAAAAAGTAGTGAAACTAATGCACACAAAAGCAAAAAGACAAGAGAAATAAAGAAGTTAGTGACTAATCATGTGAAACTTCTACTCCAAGTGTTAGTAGTTGTTTTGTTTCATTCTAAATTACTAAATAAGTAAATTCTCCGATTATTTTTACCATTCTTCATATACACAGCCAACAAAATATTAAACAACTCATTTTTGCCCACAACGGTCATAAGTGCAGTTGATAAGAGAGTAATATTTGTCCTAAAGTTTTATCAAATTTCACACCTTTTGTAGTAATGGAATAAATTTTCTGATTTTTCTGATTTTTTCTTTGATTTTTTCTTTTCTCTATTTTTTATTTATATACAATATCTTCCATCTATGTAGCGAGCTTTAGGTCGGTGACTCCCAACCAGTTGGCTTTAGGGCATCAGGTGTTAAGACACCCCTAAGGACTTAATTACTCAGACTTCAGATATATATATATATATATATATATATATATATATATATATTTATTTATTATTTTTATCATCTTTTTGATCCATGTAACGAGTGTTGGGCCAGTGACTCCCAAACCAGTTGGTTTTAGGGCACTAGGTATTAAAATACCCTTACAGACTTAATAACTCGGATCTCAGACATTTTTTTTTTTTATTATTCCATTACTTTTTTTTGAGATGCTTCTCCAATTAAACTATAGCACTGAATATTACAATCTTTTCAATTTTATCCTATGTCTGTATGTTACCATGTATGTTGATAATATCTGCCAACTAAGTATATGAAGATCCATTTTAGTCAGTTTAATGGAGAATTTACAGATTAAATAATTCAAAAGTGAATAAACAAAAATTAACTTGTTTTGAATTAGGTTTGAAATACGTCTCAGGAGTGGAAATTCCTTACACAGCTATTTCTTACCAATTTCATTTTAGTCAACATAACAACCACATATTTCTACTAGTCATAAAACTATAATTTACATGTGGTTTTTTTTTCAAAGGCTCTCGCTGACGAAGGATTGTTCACAACTAGGACTCCCCACTCAAGGGTTCAAGCGACCAAGTGAACGCACCTTTTTATACCTTATGGTACGTGCCAACGAATTTATGGTGTGTGACTAACTGTCGAATGGACTTCCCGTTGTAGATTCCCCAGAGGGAAGGTGGAGCGAGGCTCACTTAAATACCCAAGCCCCTTAGGCTCTTATCGCTTGTTGTCAGGAATAAACAACGAGTCCTCCAAACTAGTCTGTCACAACACGCTACAAGTGAATGATTATCTAGGTGCCTCCACAGCTTTTCCTTATAAAAAGGTAGTGAGTGAAGGAAGACACCAAACCATCACCTAGCTTTAAATATGCCCTTTGTTTTTATTAATTTTTTAATTTTTTTGTATTTTTCGAAAAATTTTGGACTAAAATAAAAACACAATACAAACAAGTACTATTAACTATTCCTCACCCCCAAACCTAAATGAGACATTGTCCCCAATGTCTTAAACAGTAGAAGAAGAGTTTAGAAGATAGTACCTGGTTGGCTGAATTACTACAAGCAAATTAAAGGTTAAGATCCAGATTAACACGACGCCTCTTACCACGATCATCATCAGACCATTTTATCTTTGAAATGATAGGGTCAACTTGTGGTTCATAGGCTATGAGTTGGTCAAGTAGATCTGGAGCAGACCTAGCAGTAAAAAGGAGTTCTTTCATAGGTTTTGACACGAACCCATTTCTCCGAGCATCATCAAGAAACACACAAAGAAAATCATAAAATCCATCAACGTTGAGCAGTCCAAGCGGTTTCTGGTGTATGTTCAGGTTCGCCCAAGATAGAACTATAAAAATTTCCTCTAATGTACCCAAGCCACCTGGCAAAGCAATAAAAGCATCAGAACGGTTAATCATTTCAACCAGTCGTTCAGACATACCTGGCACGATCAGTTCCTCTCCGTTTGATGATCCAATAAGATTAGCCTCTGCCAAGGGTTTTGGGATGATTCCCAAAACATGACTGCCTCCTTCTTGTACGGCCTTTGAAACGATCCCCATTAGTCCAAGATTGCCTCCGCCATATATTAAATGCATATTCCTTGCAGCTAAGACTCGACCCAATTCTGTGTGCAGCTTCTATGTATTGTGGTTTAGTACCAACACTACTACCACAAAACACACAGATGTTTTCAACTCGTCTTCTTGAAGTGGCTTCCATTTTTTTACTATGGATGTCTTCAAAAGTGCAATGATGAATTGAATTTTATACCTGAAAAGGGTGAGAAAATGAGTAAAATAATAGCACTAATATCTTCCAAAGGACGTTTAATAGCAAAATAGTAAAATAAATCGTGAGAGTCAAAAAGGTCTGGATCCTGTCGGAGAAAACAAAACAACAAAACAAATCAATTATTAGAAAAAGACAAAGAGATATAATATGTACAAGAAAAGTAGCGGCTTGATTGACATCTATGCGTCAGGAACAAGCTTCCCATCCAATTTTCTTATAAATTGGCAAACAGGGTCTTTTTGAGTCAGATTCCCTAGACTTAATTGTTGTCTTTCTTTTTGGAATTGTGTGTGTAATTTGTGAATGGCTATATGAACATATCCACTGGGATGCGTCTCAAGAGTCGAAGAAATATCATCTACAGACTCCTTACTCAAGCCATCCCTAATGAATTTAATTTTATCTTCACGATTATCAGACACCATTCCTAAAGAACGACAACGAGTATTGCAATTCCAACGCGCACATTTGTAACAAACACCCATTTGCTTAGCTCTACGTTTCTTTGCATATGTGCTTCTTCCAAAACCAGGTAAATAAGAACTACAAGTCTCAGAAAACTCACCTGCTAGACGGATACGTGCTTCGATTACCCAACAAATATCAGTAGGAATACCTTTGATCATCAGTAGTCTCATTCGTTCCAAGCGAGCTTTGTAAACTTTCATCAGAGATTTTTGAGGGAGAGAAGGAAATTGCTTGTGAAGACTTGCGAGAGCTTCTTCCATCCTGCAATGTCTTAACCTGCAAAAATAAAACACACGAAATAAAATCACACCAAATTGCAATATATACTAAATTTGCATGGGTTGCCTCCCTGCGAGCGCTAAGTTTTAAGTCATCAGCTAGACGTGACTGCCTGAACTTTATGCCAGATCTGAAAGTGTGACACTTTCTTTTTGTCGCTCCAACGGTTCTCCCCAATAGTGTTTGACACGTTGACTGTTAACTTTGAATGTGTTGTTGGTGTTGGGATCCAGTAACTCAACAGCTCCATATGGTAAAACCTGAGTGATCACAAATGGACCTGACCACCTTGATTTCAACTTTCCAGGGAAAAGTTTCAACCTTGAATTGTATAACAACACCTGTTGCCTTGGTTTCAACTGCCTGTGCACTATTTTTAGGTCATGCCATTTCTTGGTCTTTTCCTTGTACAATTTGGCATTCTCATAAGCTTGTAGACGAAATTCCTCCAATTCATTAAGTTGGTGAAGTCTTTTCTTTCCTGCAGCTTGTGGATCAAAATTCAACTTCTTCAGTGCCCAGTACGCCTTGTGTTCAAGCTCAACTGGCAGATGGCATGCTTTCCCAAACACCAATCGATATGGGGACATACCAATGGGTGTCTTGTAAGCTGTGCGGTAGGCCCATAATGCATCATCCAGTTTTGTAGACCAGTCCCTCCTTGTTGATCCAACGGTTCTCTCCAAGATTCTTTTGATTTCTCTGTTTGAAACTTCAACTTGCCCATTTGACTGTGGATGTAGGCTGTGTAGCAATCTTGTGAGTAACTCCGTATTTGGATAGGAGTGCATCAAAATATCTGTTGCAGAAAGAAATGTGCCACCATCACTGATAATTGCCCGAGGTGTTCCGAACCGAGTGAAAAATTATCTTTTTCAAGAATTTGATCACCACTTTTGAATCATTGGACGGTGGTAGTGCAATTGCTTCAACCCATTTTGAGACGTAATCTACAGCAACCAAGATGTAGAGGTTTCCGAATGATGGAACAAAGGGTCCCATGAAATCAATTCCCCATACATCAAATAACTCTACTTCTAGAATATTTTGCAATGGTCCTTCATTTCTCCTTGAAATATTTCCCATTCTCTGGCACCTGTCACATTGAAAAACAAACAAGTGAGCATCTTTAAAAAGAGTGGGCCAGAAAAAACCTGATTGAAGGACTTTAGCTGCATTTATTTTTTCCGCTGAAGTGTCCGCCGTATGGTGATGAATGACAGTGCTGCAAAACACTGTTGACCTCTTCCTGTGGAACACATCGTCTCAGTAATTGATCAGCACATCGTTTGAATAGGTACGGCTCATCCCAAACATAATGTTTGACTTCTTTGAAGAATTTCTTCCGCTGCTGAGTTGTCCATTCTAACGGCCATTTTCCTGACACAATGTAATTAACATAATCAGCATACCAAGGTATTTCCTGCTGTTTTATGGTAAATAGCTGTTCATCTGGAAAAGTTTCTTTGATTAATAGGTCTTTGCTAGCTATTTCTCCATTTTCAAGTCTTGATAGATGATCTGCCACTTGGTTTTCTGTTCCTTTCCTGTCTCTGATCTATCGAACTTCAGCAGAAAGAAGATCCAACGCGAAGATACGGATAATCTGGGTTTGGCATCTTTCTTCGAGATCAGGTATTTGATTGCTGAATGATCTGTGTAGACCACCACTTTGGGACCCAACAGATAAGAGCGGAATTTGTCAAAAGCGAACACAACTGCAAAGTAACTCCTTTTCAGTGGTTGTGTAGTTAAGTTGAGCTTCATTCAAAGTTCTGCTGGAGTAGTAAATGGTGTAGAATATCTTTGCCTTGCGTTGTCCCAAAACTGCACCTACAAAAAATCACTAGCATCACACATTACCTCAAATGGAAGGGTCCAGTCTGGTGCTACTATGATGGGGGCAGAGACCAGCTTCTGTTTTAAGATCTCAAAAGCTTCCTGGCATTCCTTGGTGAAGTTGAATGTCACATCTTTTTCCAGAAGATTGCAAAGAGGTTTTGCAATTTTGGAAAAATCTTTGATAAATCTCCTGTAAAATCCAGCATGTCCAAGAAAACTCCGAATTCCTTTGACTGATGTTGGTGGAGGTAGTTTTTCAATTGTCTCAATCTTTGCTTTGTCTACCTCGATTCCTTTTTGTGAGATCCGGTGTCCAAGAACTATGCCTTCTTGCACCATAAAGTGGCATTTCTCCCAGTTGAGTATCAGGTTTGTATCTTCACATCTTTGTAATACCTGTTCAAGATTTAACAAACAATGATCAAAAGAATCTCCAAACACAAAAAAGTCATCCATAAAAACCTCCATACTTTTCTCCAGCATGTCTGAGAAGATAGCCATCATACAACGCTGAAATGTGGCTGGGGCATTACATAATCCAAATGGCATCCTGCGGAAAGCAAAAGTACCATAGGGACATGTAAATGTGGTTTTCTCTTGATCTTCTGGGGCGATGGCAATCTGATTGTATCCTGAATATCCATCTAGAAAGCAATAGAACTCATGTCCTGCTAATTTGTCCAGCATTTGATCAATGAATGGTAATGGAAAATGATCCTTCCTTGTGGCTTTGTTCAGCTTCCTGTAGTCCATACATACTCTCCATCCAGTCACCGTTCTTGTTGGGATTAGCTCATTCTTTTCATTGGTAACTACAGTAATTCCTCCTTTCTTCGGTACACATTGCATAGGACTTACCCAACTGCTATCTGAGATGGGGTAAATGATGCCAGCATCCAACCATTTGATGATTTCTTTCTTCACAACTTCCTTCATGATTGGATTGAGTCTCCGTTGATGTTCTACTGTAGGTTTGTACTCATCATTCATCAGGATTTTGTGCATGCAGAATGATGGACTAATGCCTCGAATATCTGCTATAGTCCAGCCAATGGCTTTCTTGTGCTCTCGTAACACTCTCAATAACTTTTCTTCCTGCTCCAATGTTAGAGAAGATGAAATAATAACAGGTAATTCAGAAAATTTTCCAAGAAATGCATACCTGAGATGACTTGGAAGTAACTTCAGCTCCAACTGTGGTGGTTCTTCAATCGAAGGCTTGATCCGATCTTTCTTTGGTAGTTCCAAACTTTCAATTGGTTGTGTTACTTTGAAACGAAATGGCTTGTCAAGATAGTTGATATATTCCATAATTTCAGCATCTAACTCAGTTTCAGTTATGTTGGTGATACAAGATTCAAGTTTATCTGTAGGAACTGTATCAGTATCATGAATGATACTATCAACAACATCAATTCTGAAACATTCTTCCTCTTTTTCTTCACTTGGAAATTTCATGGCTTTGAAAACATTGAAGGTAACTTCTTGGTCCTGAACTTTCATGGTTAGTTCTCTTTTTTGTACATCAATCACAGTTCGTCCTGTTGCTAAGAATGGTCTCCCAAGGATGATTGGCACATCTTTGTCTTCATCCATGTCAAGGATAATGAAGTCTGCTGGAAGAATGAGTTTATCAACTTTGACTAGCACATCTTCAACTACTCCTCTTGGAAATGCAAGTGTTCGATCAGCAAGTTGCAATGAAACTGAGGTAGGCATAGCTTCTCCAATTTGCAGTTTCCTGTAAATAGAAAAAGGCATTAAATTAACACTTGCACCTAAATCACATAAAGCTTTACCGAAGTTATGTTCTCCTATGATGCAAGGAATGGTGAAACTTCCAGGATCCTTCAACTTTGGAGGAAGTTTTCTCTGAATGATGGCACTACATTCTTCTGATAATGCTACTGTCTCATAATCTCCCAATCTCCGTTTTCGTGAAAGAATGTCTTTCATGAATTTAGTATAGCTGGGCATTTGTTCCAAAGCTTCTGCAAAAGGGATGTTGATGTGCATCCTTTTGAAAACCTCCAAGAATCGAGCAATTACTTTTCTGAAGGCGTTGAGGAAAAAGGTGGAGGTGGAGTGATCTGTTCTTTTTCCTTTGCTTCTTTTTCCTCCATCTGTTTCTCTGTTTCTTTTGGAACATCTTCAATGGTTGCCTTGATTCCAACATCTTTGTTGATTTCAGTACCACTTTTCAAAGTGATGGCTTGACATTGCTCCTTCCCTCGGTTCCTTGGATTTGGTTCTGTATTGCTGGGAAGGTTCCTGGTGGTCTGTAACTCTGAGCATTGGCCAGTTGTCCAATTTGATTTTCCAGTGCTTTGATTGAAGCAGATTGGCTTTGAAACATAGCATCATATGCTGCTTGTTGCTTTTTGAACATCTCTGCAATCCAATCTTTCATCTCTGGGTCTTTTTCAAACTCCTGACTTTTGTTCTGTTGCTGGAATCCAGGTGGTGGATAGTTATTTTGTCCTGAATTGTTGCTCCATGAAAATTGGGATGATTCCTCCACCCTGGATTGTAGGTGTTGGAATATGGATTGTTCCCCTGTCTGTTGAAATTGTTGACATAGTTCACTGTTTCTTCTGTTGTTGTTTGTTCAGGTGCTTCTCCATAAGGTGAATTTGTGGTTCCAATGTTGCTTTGCATGCCGAGAGTTTCCATGAATTTGCATATCTGATCCAGTTTGGTACTGACTGCTGAATTGGCTCCAACTTCATAAATTCCAGCAATTCGTTGAATCATGCTCCTTTCTGTTGGCCACAATGAATTGTTGTTGGCCATTTCTTCAATTAGGTCCCAAGCTTGTTCTTCTCCTTTTGCCATCAATGCTCCTCCAGCAGCAGCATCAATTGTGGTTCTCATTATTCCAGAAAGTCCATTATAGAATGTTTGAACTTGAAGCCATTTTGGAATCTCATGGTGAGGAAATTTCCGGAGCAAATCTTTATACCTTTCCCAAGCTTCGTAGAGAGTTTCTGATTCTTGTTGCACAAAGGATGTGATGTCATTCCTCAGTTTTCCAGTTCTGGCTGGTGGAAAGTACTTTGCAAGAAATTTGGTGGCTAAAGCGTTCCAAGTGGTGATGGAACCAGCTGGAAGTGAATGTAGCCAAGCTTTAGCTCTGTCCTTCAAGGAGTATGGAAAAACACGCAGTCCCATTGCTTCTTCAGCTTCTCGGTTGTAATTGAAAGTACCGCAAACTTCCAGGAAGTTGCTGATGTGGGCATTAGGATCTTCAGTTGCATTTCCCCCAAACTGTACTGATTGTTGAATCATCTGAATGCAAGTTTTGATGTCACCTGCATTTGCTGGTAAGGGAGGAAGTACAATACATGAAATGAGTCTGTCAACCACCGGAATGGTTCTGTCTCGAATGGGAATTGGTGGTGCAACCTCTAAAGGTTCAGGTTCCATGTTAACAATTGCTTCTTGGCCTTGTCGCCTTTCTTCTCAACTGTCTGATGGTTCTTTCAATTTCTGGGTCAAACGGTTGTAGTTCAAAGCTTCTGGTTCGTCTCATTAAGATTCTGATAACCTGAAACACAATAAAACGAAAACATAAGTAAAAAGAAAATTAGATACAAGTAACGTATCTAACCCCTAAACTAATAGTGAAAGATAAAGAAGTCCCCGGCAACGGCGCCAAAAACTTGACCGGCGTAAACACACACGTATAACGCAAGCGCACGTATCGTTCAAGTAGTATAAAAAGATATCGATCCCACGAGGACTTATTACCTATTGTACAATTTTGTGAGGTTAAGTGATTACTAATATCTAACAAGTTGAATGATTGATTTGAAATGACGATGATTCTAAATTTAAAACAAGTAAAAAAAGAAATTGAGAGTAGATTAATGAGAATTAAAACTATCTAGGGTTGTGAATTCTCCAATATTTATTAAATGATGAAGTAGTTAAATCATAGTTGGGTAAAATATTGATTTATTAATCTGGAATATTAAATTATATAAAAGCCTCTTCCGATGGTCATTTACAAATACCTAGATAAATTCAATTGAATCATATGTCTATGTCAATTAAATTACCTAGATTCATTAAGATTTAATTCCAATTATGATTACCCCCGCCCAACAGGTATATTCCTATCCTGTAAGGAAATCTATTAAAGGTTTATCTATCCTTAAAGAAGATCGTGGGTTGTTGAGTATAAGTTCCTTAAACTTAAAGTCCTATGTCTAGTTCGTTTTAAGTTTAACTAATCAATTTTATTAATGGCCAGTTAATAAAAAGGCATTAAGATTATGACTCAACAAATAACTCTTTAATTACCCAAATTATAATCTAACTCTTTATAAACCGGTGATATTAGATTTTATCACAACCCTAGATATTTAAATTAGTTACAACACATAACTAAAACTGATAAAAACTTAAAAGACATAAAGTGAAATTGCTGAAAAGTAATTGTAGAAAAATAATTTGCAAAGAAAGAAATGAAAAGAAATAATGCAAAGGAATCAACTTCTACTATTTACTATTTAGATATCTCCCAATAAAAAATAATATATAATCTTGTGATATTTTAAACCAACCGTCCAGAATGGCGGTATCCTGATTAAGTCAAATTCAAATATACCAGCCATAAGGCGGAACAGAAATATAAATTTAAACCAACCGACCAGTATGGCGGTATCCTCATTAAGTCAAGATTAACTAATTTAAATTGAATAACCAACCGTCCAGAATGGCGGTATCCTTTATTAATTCAGATTTTAAGTAGTTTATATATTATTTTAAAGGGAGATTAATCTAAATAGCAAAAGTAAAAGTATTACGTCATTACCTCAGCATAGAGAAGTTACCCCCTCATAGATGGATATAATTACTACTACAAAACGTAAATAAAACTGAATAAAAGAAGCAAATAAGAAGAACTCTCTTTTATTTATAAGGATTTCAGAGGAAGAGGTACATTTGAAATTAAAAATTCGAAATCTATTTATAGGCAAAAAAATCTAAATTTTTATTATTATTTTTCTGATTTTTATTTTTTATTATTTTATTATTATTTTTTAGATCGCTGAATTTTCGACACGTGGCATGGTGTGCTAAAAAGACGGCTGTTGAATTTTTGACACGTGGCATGGTGGTGCAATTACCAAAATACCCTCGGTGTCGGGACGCCCAAAATTACCAAAATATCATTTTCGCCAAATTTCACAGTTTTGCTCCAAATCACCTCCAGAATGCCCTGAAATTTTATTTTGGTGTCGGGATGTCCAAAATTACCAAAATTTGTGTCGGGACGTCCAAAATTACAAAAATACCATTTTTGCCAAATTTCACCAAATTTCACAGTTTTGCTCCAAATCACCTCCAGAATATCCTGAAACTTTATTTATCTACAAAATAACACAAAACACATCAAAATATTCACAAAACTCAAGAAACTATACAAAATATTAAGTTTTATGAGTGGGAAATAGTGATAGTTTTATCACTCATCAGAGCTCTGGAAGGAAACCTGTTCTGCTTTCAAGCCATGCAGTGTTCACCTTTTTGTAAGTGTGAGTTCTTCAACCCGAGAGAGAAGAAACTTCCATCGAGCAGTACTTCCATCCCGTTTGACTCATATGACTGAGCATTTTATGCCATAGCTCGGCTGTGCCCATACATTGACTGTATTTATACTACTATTGGAAGTTTAGCGTGCATCAAATACAATGTTGAGTCTTTCTTACCTCGTGCCATCACCATTGATCCTTTAGTGAGCTTCCATATGCCGTCACTAAAGGTGTTGCAGAAGCCTTCATCATCCAGCTTGCCTATTGAGATCAGGTTTAACCGGATATCTGGGCTGTGCTTGACTCCCTTCAACACTAGCATTGTTCAGTTGTCTGTTTCAAGGCAGATGTCTCCAATACCAACGACTTTGGACTGCCCATCATTTCCCATCCTTACAGTACCGTAGTCACCTGGTGTGTAAGATGAAAAGAAGTCTATGCGAGATGTGGCGTGTATGGAGGCGCCACTATCTATAACCCAACTGGTCTCATGGCTGGTAAGATTCACAATATTTTCCTCGTAGATAATGAGGAATTCTTTAGAGGTTTTTTCAGTGGTGGTGGTAGCAACTCTTTCTTGGTTAGAGTCACTATCCATTCTATTGTTGTCTCTGGACTGCTCGTTCTTCAATTCGTAGCAATCCCTCTGATGAGTGGTAAATATATCACTATTTCTCAGTCCTTTAACTCAATATTTTGTATAGTTTCTTGAGTTTTGTGAATATTTTTATGTCTTTTGTATTATTTTGTAGATAAATAAAGTTTCAGGACTTACTGGAAGTAATTCAGGGCCAAAACAGTTAAAAACTGACAAAAAAGGCAAAACTGTCTTTTGGGCGTCGTGACCACTAATGTGCGCCGGACACATATCAAAATCAGAAAAACCTGATATCATGAGCCTTTGCTAACGTGCACCAAACACGTGTCAACATCACATCAAATCTGCTAACATGCGCCTTGCCACGTCTCACCATCACATGCTGTCGACAATCATCATCATCGCTAACGTGCGTCTGACACGTGTCAACATCACAGCGAGTGATGCTAACGTATGCCGGACACGTGTCATCATCCCATGCTGCCGACAATCGACATCGCCACGTCAGCACAATCATTCAGCTGTCGACAGCCGCCAGGACAAGTGTCACCATCTCCGCAACCTACGTACCACGCGTCGCGAATCAACCGCGCATTGCGGCGTGCAAGGTTGTGCGCGTCATGATACGCCAAACCTATTGGTGCCTATAAATTCTACTCGATTTCATTTGAATTTTCATACCTTCCTAGAGTTCCTAATAAGGGACTAAAGATTGTATCTTGTTTGTTTAAGTTTTTATAATTTAATTTAAGCATTTTTCTTTATTTATTTACTTTCAGCACTTTTAATTATGCACTTTTACTTTCAGTAATTTATTTTATGCACTTTTACTTTCAGTAATTTACTTTTCTGCATTTTTAATTATGCATTTTTACTTTCAATAATTTATTTTTATTTCTTTTATGTTTAGTAGTTAAATTATTGCTGGGGAAGGGTGAAGCTTTTTACTTTTATAATTTAGATTAATCTCCCTCAATTATAATATATAAATTATCATAAAACCTGAATTAATTGGATACCGCCTTATTAGTCGGTTGGACTTAATTAAATTAATTTTAACCTGACTTAATGAGATACCGCCTATCTGGTCAGTTGGAATTAATTAAATCTGACTTAATGAGGATACCACCTATATGGTCGGTTGGTAATTATCACACAGATTTATATATTATAATAAGGGAGATTTCTAAATTAGAAATAGTAAAGGTAGATTAATCTCACTTAAATTATAATATGGAAATTGTAATTTAATAATATGGATTAAAAGTTGATACCGCCTTAATGGCTGGTTTTAATTATGTAACATAATGTGACACCGCTTATAGGTCGGTCTTTAGGTGACAGATGATTACCGCCTATATGGCTGGTTTATGGATAAATAATAACACCACATTTATGGCTGGTTCAACTTAATTGGGTAACACTGACAATTTCCATATTATAATAAAGTGAGATTTCTAAAAGTGGATCCCCTAACCCCAATATTTTATTTTTATTCTAGGGAAGTGATGAAACACAATATTAACATACTTAATAATTGATTTGATTATATTATGGGTAATTCTTTAGTTTGTTTATTGAATCTTAAGCTTAATACTTATTTTTGCCTGATTACCAATAAGATGGATATGGTAAACTTAAAATGAAATTGGAAAAGAGATTTTAGGTTCAGCCTTAGATTCAATAGCTCACGATCTTCCTTGAGGATAGATAACCCTTTAATAGATTTCCTCACAGGATAGGAATATATCTGTCGGGTGGGGGTAGCCACAATTGGAACTTGAACTTAATGAATTCAGGTAACTTGGTTAACATAGACATATGATTAATTGGGTTATCCTGGGTATTTGCATCTGACCATCAACAGAGGCTTTTGCATAATTTCGTGTTCCAGGTTAGCAAACTGATTTATTACACAAATATAAGAGAATCAATTCATCTTATTAAAAATATTGTGTGGAATCACAACCCTAGATATTTGTGTCTTTTGTTTATTTTCCTTAGAATTTTCTTTTTTATTTTTCTTTATTTAGTTATTTAGCAAATCCACATTCAACCAACCTATCAAGCAATCATTCTCTTCTCCCTTTAATTAGATACATGTAAATAAATAGTATCAACAATTAATGACAATAGTATGAATTAAGTCCTCGTGGGATCAATATTTTTATACTACTTAAACGATACGTGCCCTTGCATTATACGCGTGTAATTACGCCGGTCACTCTCTTAATATGGCGTTTCTTTTTATAATGGTAGCATTCTATATCTCTTGCTCTTGATTTACCTTGGTTATTATCTTATTTACCTGGGCCTCGGCTTTTACTCCTCCATTTTCTGTTGTTCTTCTCAGTCACTAAAGCTTCTGAGGTTGAGGCTGATGTTGTCCCTTACATTCTCGTCCTATTTTCTTCCTCGAAGATTCTGGTCTTTGCCATCTCCAGTGTGACTCTCCCATCTGTGGCTGAATTTATCTTCGTAGATCTAAATGTTTCCCATGATTCTGGTAACGTATTTAGGAGTATTAAGCCATTTATCTCATCACCGAAGTCTATGCCCAATCCAGACAATTCTTTCATGGTGCCGAGGAAATCATTGATATAGTCCGCTACAGCTATACCTTCATCGTATTTCAACCCCATCATCTTCTTGATGTAGTATAGCTTGTTGTTGCCAGTCTTTGCTCGAAAAAGCTCATCCAGCTTTCTCCATAAGACACGTGCATTTGTATCTTCACTAACATGGTTCACTATACTATCATCGATCCACTGATGAATAGTACTACATGTCTTCTGGTGAAGATTATTACACCTTTCTTCGGACATTACTTATGGTTTCTCCTCCAGAAAGACCGATCCATCATAGTCCTTCACATATAGAAAGTTTTTCATCCTTCCTCTCCATGTGAAATAATTTGTGCTAGTCAACAAAATCATTTTTCCGTTGCCCCCATCCATCATAAAAAATTCAAAGTAGAATTTCAAAAAACGGAGCTCACCGTTGCGTCTGGAATGGTCAAAAATCGTGGAAATGACACTTTGTTTGTCGAATTCCAACACATGGATCAAAATACAAAATTTCAAAAATTATAGGGGTCAAAGTGTAATTTCCAAAAGTTCAGGGCAAAAATGTAATTTCAAGAAAGTATAGGGACCTTTGTGAAATTTATCAGAATTTTACTGACGTGGCACTGGTGCTGAGGTGGCAGTCACGTGTCGAACACGTGGTGCTGATGTGTCGCTGACTGGATGACATGTGGCTGATGACTAGTCTGATGACGTACCTTGGTGACTGGGCTGCTGACTGTGCATGATGGCTGACGTGGCTGCTGATTGGACGTTGATGTGGCGGCTGACTCAGCTTTTTCAACCTTCGTAGGCGCGTGGTAGCACGTGGCGCGCGTCGGGCGTGTGGGGTAGTCTCTGTTCAGCGCGTGCGGCATTTTCTGACCTCCGTTCGATCGCCAAAAAATACCACCGTGCTCATCTTGTCGTGAAAAAACTGATGGTATGCTCAAAATCGATTTTTGACAACTTTCATCGGAACCGGTTTTCCAAACCGAAGCTCTGTTTTTGAGTTTCAGGATCCCTCCGTGGAACCTTAGCTCTGATACCACTTGTTGTGATATAAACAATCACTATAGTGGAGAAATGAGAGATAAATTCTTTTTTATAACACAAACAAAAGAATTACAAAACTTTACAAAAAAACTCCCAACTCTTTTTACTCTCTATTACTCTGTTTCGCTCACAGATTTTGGGATTCTGGGAGGCTAAATAATGGGATTTGGGGCTCCTTTTATAGGTGCCAAAACGTGTGATACAGTGGCACACGTTTATGTGGTTGGCAAAACGTGTTGCCAACTTTCATCAACCTTCATCAGCTGACTAACTTGGCCAGCTGCAACCTAGCATGCATGCAAGTTGCATGCATACTATAATCCAACAATAATCTCCATATTGGAGATGAATTGTATTCAGTTTTAAATAAAAAAATGAAAAGTAATATACTATTTAATATGATATCAGAGAAATTTTAAGAATTTTTTCAGTCGTATTTCAAATTTTTTTTTCATGTGGCTAGAGGGGTACAGTCCAGTTCGATTTGATATAATTATAAAAAAATTATAATTATATTTATTCGATTTTTTAAAAGGAAATGTTCGATTTTTCTATTTTAAAAAAAATTATAATTATTTCTAATTATTGGTTCGGTTAGGTTCAATTCAGTTTTTTAAAATAATAATAAAAAATTAAATTTAAAAATTAGTAACATTTATTGAATCTAGTATTTATTCAAAAAAAAAATTACACAATAGCTCTTCTAATCATCAACAAATACATAAATAAAAGTTTGTCATCATAAGATATAATCTTCATTCAAATTATTTAAAATGTAAGAAAATAACAAGAATCCTAACCAAAGCAAAAAAAAGTACAAACATTTCACAAAATTATCCATAACTAAACACCAAATAAATTTAATAATGTAACAAATCTAATATATAAAATGACAACATAATATGATTAGACTTAAAAAATTTAATAAAATCAAATTATTCAACTAATTTGGTTCGATTCAATTTTTTAGTTAAAAATTATTTTAATTCGATTAATTCAAGTTATTTGTGAAAAAAAAAATCACTTTGATTCGATCCAATTTTTTTAGTTTCAGTCATTTTTTATCCACCTCTATGGTGTGTAGTCTAAATGGCAATTACTCCAGGCATAACTATTGTACCAAATTAGACTCCGACACAGCAAATCATAGTCCAATAAGATAATTCTTCATTTCCAACTGAAATTGTTCTGAATGAGACTAAGAGTCTGTTTGGTATATATTTTCAAATAGAGTTTCTTCAAGTAGAGTTTTTATTAATAGAGCTTTTAGAAGTATAGTTTTCGATTAAAAAAAAAATTAGGTGTTTGGTTGTGAGTGAGAGCTTTTATTAAACATAATGAAATTACTTTATTGGACAAGTTTTTTTAAGTTGTGTTATGAAAGAAATGAATTAATATTGTTAAATTAAATAAGTATATTATAACAATTTAAATTTTTAAAAAAACTTTACAAATTCTACTCACAAAAACCCAAATTTTGAGCTTTTGCTAGTAGATGCAAAATAACTTTTTTAATCCTTAAAAGCTCTACTTAAAATGTAACCCAATGTCACCAAAAATTTTGAAAAGAGCTTTTGGAATTAAAAAAGCTCTTTTATCTCTACTAGAAGTCATAGCAAACATACACTGATTACTCACTAATTAAGATGCGGATTGGTGCTCGTCCCGCACCAAAAGATCTGAAATTGGAGGCATGGATGACTGCAAAATCATCGAGTCAAGAGTTGTCTTAAAATGACAAGCTCATCTGAGAACACCATGTCTATTGTCCCAACCCTAAAGAGCAACCAAAGTATTGGTACACGAAAAAAAGAAGTTAAGTCTCAATATTTTAAATTTTTCAAAATTCATTTTCACTTAGTCAAAACTGAAAATGAAGGTCTTAGAGAAATATACAAATACTATGGTGTATCTTACAAATTTATTGATAATTATGACAATATGAACAAGTACTTGGATAGACACCATGTCGTTAAAATAGAAGTTGATACATCACAAACTCAAATATCCAGGTACGCTTCATCTAGTAGAGGTACAAGTTCTTCAGATTTATTTAAATATTATGATGCTAAAAATAGAGAAGAATTTGCTAAATTTACTTGCATGACACATCTTTCTTTATGTTTTGTTGAAAAAAATACTTTTATTAATTACTGTCGAAATGCTTTAAATCATGATGCGTGTAAAATGCCTTAAAATACTACAAAATTATAAAATTTAAAATTGTACGAAGATGATAAAATTATTTTAAATTAATTATTTAAAGATATTAAATGTCATCTTTCTATTTGTTCTGATATTTGGAGTGACAATTGACAAACACAACTCATACATGGGTGTGACATGTCATTGGATTGATGCATCATGGAATATGCAAAAATGACTTATTGCATTTAAAGTTTTTAATGAGCAACATACTGTGCATAATATTTATTGAATGATTAAAGTAATTTTTTTGATGAATATGGTTTATTAGGTAAAATTTTAACAATAGTTTTGACAATGCATATGCAAATACAACATTAATAAGAAAATTAAAAAAAAAATATGTCAACCAAATTTGGAGGATCGATTTTTTCATGTTCGTTTCATGTCATGTCCTTAATTTATGTGTTCAAGATGATTTGAATTATTTACAATGTCACATTAATACTATTAAGAATGCATTTAATTGTATTTGGTTATATTCTCATGTGATGAGAGAATGTATCAAGTTTTATAAATTAAATGGTGTTAAGCCAATTAAATTTTCATGAGATATTTCAACTCGTTGGAATTTAATTTATTTTCTTTTAACTCAAGCTTTTACTTACAAAAATGTATTATGTATTTTTTTAACTGTTTTATCGATTATTGCTAAAGAGGTGCTGGCAGCAACTGTTTCCATCATTGCGGTTGAACAAGCATTCAGCTTATGAGATAATATTTTGGAAGCGAGACAAACTTCATTGCATCCCAGCACCTTAGAAGAAGTAGCATGTGTTGATGATTGAACCCGAGTAGATCTAAGACAAAAAGAAGATGTCCCTGATGATTTTGAAGACTTGTTTGATAATGCATATATAAGCGGAACGAGAGCTGAATGATCAACAACAAGAACAAATAATGATGATGAGTAAATAATTGTAATAAGGTTAACTATCTAAAAGATATAATAAAACTACGTGAGTTTTGATTCCTCTTACCCCAAGAGAATACGTAGGCAGCTTAAGTTTTTATATATTTAAGTTCAAGCTCTTTATTTTAGTTTTAATTTATTATAATAAAATTCAAATTAATAATTTTTTATTATATTTATTTGGTAATAATAACCAATTACTATTTTTTAAGAATTAGTTTTCATTTTTAAAAAATTTTTTTTTTTCAAAAAATTAAATTGAACCGGAATTGTCCGGTCCGGTTCCGGTTAACGGTTCCACAACTTATGGAACCGTAATTGAACCGGATCCGAACCGAACCGGTGGTCACCTCTATGACCAAGTTAATGGCAACATCTTGCGAGAAGATCCAAACCTTGACCTCGAGAGTTCATACACAAGTGTCCAGGGTGAGTATTAACAAGAACTCGACAAATCCCACTATCGACCCTTTCAAAAATCTTAAAATTAGGTTAAAGGAAAATATGGAAGACGAGTATGTACTCATTGTGGTGAATCAGGTCATTCGAAGCAACGATGCTATGAGATTATTGGTTATCTTGATTGGTAGGATTTTACAAATAAGCCTCGGAAGGATATTGTTCACCCAGGTATACTTGGTAATGCTTCTATACTCTCTGCAACTTCTAAAAATAGTGCTTACATTATTGATACATGCATATATGATCATTTGATTAGAGATTTTGGTCAGTTAAAAATCTTATCCCTTCCTCTCAGTCAACCATTTTCACAGATAATGGGAGCACCTCTTCTATTACTGAGGAAGGGTCTGTCATCGTATCTGAGTCCCTCATTTTAGATATTGTTCTTATTGTTCCATCCTTAAATATATTGATTACGTTAAAGAGTATCGTGATTATTGTTGTATCATTCGGGTGTCGATTCTTTAGAGAGATGGTTATGAAAGAATTGTTGTTATATAAGTGTCATCAAACGAAATTTAACATGGGAATTTATCTAAATCACAACAATGGAATCAATTCGTTCTTAACATGCCAAATTGAAAATAAACCATAGAACTTAGAAAACCTGGAAAATGTAGAAATCTACTTCAACATTCACTAACATGCATTCATCAAATAACTTACTTTAAGTAAAACTTAGATCGTGAAACTTAGAAGAAAACCTGGAAAAATTGAAGATGATAAAAACATAATCCAAGTCGAGTTGCCTCTGTCCTTAAGAACTTATTAGCCCCGCCTCGGTGCTTTACGGATGGTTTTGTGGCTAACGTTCTCCCAGGATTACTTGGATGCTTCTTGTAGAAGGGGCACTCATTTAACAAGAACTTGAACAAGGAAATGGAGGAAACTCTATTTAAAGAAGACTCTCTAAAACAAATGGAATGCTTATTTTTTTTCTGGATGCCTAGAATGAACCCCCAATGCCTCTTTATATAGGATGAAATTTTACCTTTGAGGGTACCCTTTGGTTTGGGGTGTAACCCTCCTAAGGGTTATACCTATTCCCTTATGCCTTTTGAAGCGTAGGGACTCATCCTTCCAATTTAGAGGACACGTCCCTTCATCATTATGCCTTTACCATAAGACACTACTTAAGGAACATGTCTCTCCAACACTTAAACTATATATTAAGAGAATTTACAATAATCCCCCACAATTCTCTAAATATTAATGCAGACATTTAAGAGAGTTTTCGTGAACTAAAAGCATCGAAATAGGTAGCATTCGCCTTGAACCTTTCCTAGTGAATGACAATCGAATTTACTTGGCAAACCAGTGACCCATATGTTGTGGACAGTTACGACCCATAGCGTCACTGTTTGTAAAAGACATTGTGTTTTTGTACAAAATTAACTATGTAGTAATGAAATTGCCTTATACCGTTTTGTAATTTATTTACTTTCATATATAAATGGTAAAAGTCCATATGATTAGTTCTGAATTGAGATGATATGAGACAGTATCAATCCATAAAGGTTTAATCATTAAATATCCCTAGTCGTAGTATTATCGAGATTAGACATCGATAATGCGGAATAGACTAGTATTGCACTTGTGCGCGTTGTGAGGGCATAACGACATAGTTCTCATATATTTAAGTATAGGATACTTATGCAAGTGCGATAGGAGGTTGTGTTTTACCGATGGTACGGAAAACAGCTTCGCTCTAGATAGACCCTGCGGAATCCCATTGGTAGTATGTATATGTGTCTATGGGAGTCCGCTTCAGGGTAGGTGTATTTGGTCTTAACCTGAGACTTGCATCGCTAGTACTTGCGACAATCGGTAAACTTTGGTTTTGGTCGTCCAGGGCTTTAACAGGTTCTGTGTATGCCTCTTCTGGGTTTATTGAGAATCGTAGTGTATTGGAAGTGATGTCAAGACGGAAGTATCACTTCAGACATATGGAGATGATGATCACGCAGGGATTCAAAACTGGTTCTCTATAGTGTTGCAACCATCAGGATAATATGATAAGGTCATGATTATCCGATTCAAAGAGACTAGTTGCTTGATATCCGATATGTGCTTCGTACGGGGCAGACACTATTCCAGCCCCAAGCCTTGCACGTGACATCCGATACTGGATCGCTATACACAATACTACGGTATACTACGCCTGATAAAGATCATATATTCCAGTAAGAATATTTCTGGAGAATTGGGTAGGCATGGCGCTTTGCTAGAAGCCAACCTTGTCTCGTAAATCGGTAAAAAACGTAGTACGAGGTGCGTACGTGTTCGGATAGTCCGACGACCGTATTTACTGCCAACATATCCAGGGATCTCTTGGTCGCTTCTCGAAGATTCACCAATGACGTATGATTCGAGCTTAATTAATCTGAGATTAATTACGGAGAGACTTTATCTTGGATAAAGTACTATTTGAAGATAGAGAAAGATTAATTTGGAATTAATCATTAAAATAATATATTCGATATATTATTCGGAATTAGATTTCGACGCGGAATTAAAATTAGATTTTAATTCGGGCAAACGAGTGAATTTAGAATTAATTCGTTAGCGACGTGAATAGTAATTTTGCTAGGCATAATTATTTAATTAAATTCGATTTAATTACGTCGCGACGGAAGTTCGTTAATTCAGAATTAGCGAACCCGAGCCTTGGAGTGTTTGCGGGCCCACTCGCATTCGGAATCGAGTGGGGCCCACATGTCACATCAACCATCACATCACTAGTCAACTAATTCACTTTAGCTTGATGGGTTTAGGTGAGTTGGTTAAAGTATGTAAAACACTCAAAGTTAAAGTATGTTGATTGACTTTTACCAACCAAGGTTTGGTATATCAATTATAATTGTTTTTGAAACAAATATATTTGATTTTGTAAATCAAATACACAACTTCTTATCTCTCCTTCAATTACCGAAACTGTGTGACAGTTTTTCCTCTCCAATTTTCTTCATTTCTTTGCCAAAATTTGTGAAGAAAAGGTGTGAATCTTTGTTGCAAAAATTCACCAAGGGCTAGCACTCTTCAAGGATCATCAAGAGGTGATAGGGAAACCTATTCAAGAGTTTGGAAAGACAAAACAAAGCTTGGAGCTTCTACCTTTGCCTTGGCCGAATCTTGGACACTTGGAGGAGGAAATATTTTTTTCATCACACATTCTAAACCGATCGTTGTAAGTATGATTCCGCCATATTTTTTTCGTTATTCATTCATGTTTCATTGTTCATTATGATCTTGGGACTAATCATAGAAACCAACAATGGTATCATTGAGCCTATAATGAGCATGAAATATATTAGGGTAAAATTTGGGGGAAATCCATGTGAGCATGATTTGATTAATTTGAATGGTTGAGTATGCTTTTATGTTGATGAAATGAGATGTGATTGGATCAATTTCAAAAAATTGTGATTGGATCAAAATTTGCCCCACCTTATGGCTTGGCCGAATATGAGTAGTACCCTAGGCTCTTGGAAAATTTTGTTTTGATGATCATTGGATGAGTTGAAACGAATGAAAAGTCGATTTGTAATTCGATCGGATTGAAAAACGAAATCGGACTTAAAAACTTACCTTGGCCGAGAGCCCTATGGCATGTATGGACTTGATTTTTTATTCAAAAATTGTTGGACAATAATTGAAACATTAGATACATAATTAATTGGTAAATTGTATTTTGGAAATATTTATTTAGTTAATTAATTGATGTATTACACTTTAATTAACTAAGTTATAAAATTTGGAATTTTTTAAAATTTGGTTAATGGGCTTAATTTTGAATTGGGCTTGAAATTATTATATTGGGCATAATGGGCTTGGTTGGGCCAAGTTGGTTTAGGCCAATTGGATTGGATCCAAATTGGGCCTAAATCATTCCATTAATTCCAAATGTAATAAATGGGCTTTAAAGTTTAATTGGGCCTTATGGGCTTGATATTGGTTTTATGGCAAATGAGGGTGATTCCTTACTTGGGCTTGGTAATTGGGTTTGACCCGTATTGACCAAAGCCCATGCCTTATGAAATCAATTGAAAGCCCATCGGACTTTAATTAAACGAACATTGGATATTAGTTGGGCTTTGAGACCCGATAAGATTAGATTTGGAATCTAAGTCGTTAAAGCGCATTAAAAAGTGTAAATATTTAATTTAGAATTAAATAATAGAATTAATATTGAATACAACTTAAATTAGATTTAACGAGTAGTTCAATATAATTCAAAGAATTCGTACTTTGAGTACTTATTCTCAAACGAGTTGGACTCGCTCAAAATCAAATCATTGTTTGAACAATGGATGGTCACATAATTAAAGACTAATTAATTGGATTAGATTGGTTGTAATGCATGCTATGAATGAATATATGGATGTGTTGAATGAATAGCGTATATCGGATGGATATTAGAAGGGAAAGGGTAATTTTGGAAATTATTGTAAATTTGGAATTTATAAATTGGACCTGCGTGTCTAGCTTTATCTTTTATTATCTCTTTGTATTCTCTTCTCACCTAATTCCCCTCAATGTTAATGAGGTTTCTATTATTGTATTATGTAATTGGGTAGAAGTAGAATAGTGCTAGCCGGGGAGAGGAAAAAGAGCGATTTGTTCTAGGAACAATCTGTTTAAATATCCATCCGCATATCGTTATTAATTTAATTTCGCGCCTTATGATGTTTTAGAAGCATGCTTAAGGGTGTATGATGAGACCTTAACAAAGATAATAAATTGGTTGCCAATTTACGCGAAAAACCCTCAAATCATATTAAGCGTTTTTTCCTTCCGTTGAGTGATTCTTACTCAAGATCCAAAGTTGACATTGGTTTGTTGGCCAAAGTCAAGACCTTTGTCAATTGCGGATGTGTTTGAATCATGAGAGTTTGTTCCATATCGGTGTCTTGTCCAAGTCGTGATTTGTTGGCCAAAGTCAAGATCACTTCTTGTCCATCGACATTGATTACGAAACTTTCCATGTCAATGGGTCCCGCTTAACTGGAATCATTAAGCTTGTTGTGCCAAAGCCAAGGCTTAGTTGATTCAGAGGAAAAAGGTTAGGAAAATATTTTGGATATATTGGCATATATATTGTATATATGTTTCAGACTTCGATGTCCACCTACCGGATCTAGGAATTGGATTAGATCCAATTGATCTTCGAGAACTACCTAGTTAAATATCATACAGCTTGTTGGCCAAAGTCAAGGTTGTGTGTTATTTAACGGGATCCTAGCCCACTAGGAAACTGGGTTTCCCGAGTACTCGACAGAGGGTTAGAGGCTCGCCGAAAAATAGTGGGAGGATAGTATTGAATTTGCAATTTCATTCAAATACTTAGCTTTACGCGTTTTTAAATTATTTCATCAAAATTATTTTATTAGTTGGACTAATATAATGTTATTTTTCTTGTAACAGTTAGACTGTACCCAAATATCGTTGATTAGATAGTTAGACTATGGTAATCAAGATGACTGGAAAGGGAAATTTCCGAGACATTATCATGGGCGAAAATGTCTTCAAGGGCACGAACTTTGCCGATTGGGAAATGAATCTGAGGATTGTCCTTGGAGCCGAGAGGCTGCTATATACTATACAGAGACCTCTTGGGCCTAAGCCCAAACTTGATGAGCTACTTGAGCTGGAGCTTTGGAAGACTCACAGTGATGATTGTGAAACTGCTCAGTCAATTATGCTTGCTGCTATGACTCATCATTTCCGTCGACAGAACAGGGACTTGGATCCCTATAACATGTTGGCGAGGTTGCAAGATCTTCACCGATCTAACCGAAGGTCGCAGAGATATGAGTTAGTGAGGAAGCTCTTCCGTACACGTTTGTCAGAAGGCATGTCTGTTGAATCCCATGTGGTACAGATGATTGCTGACATAGATGAGCTGGCTAGATGGGGAATAGTCTTAGAGGCTGAGATTACCATAGATATGATCTTGCAATCTCTCCCCGACACTTGGAAATAGTTCATCATAAGCTATAACCTGATGAACACTGATGATACTCTTGGAGAGTTGTTGTCAATTCTCAAGGAAGCTGAAAGGGAGATGCTTAAAGGCAACAAGCGCGAGGCGCACTTTGCTTCGACATCTCAGACACAGAGGGCTGGGCCCAAGGCGACTGGAGGTGTGAAGAAAAAGAAGCATAAAAGAAAGGGCAAGGCCAAATCGTCAAAGGCTTCTGGGAAGCCTAAGGACAAATCTCAGGATGTTTGCCTCCAGTGCGGCAAGCGGGGTCACTGGAAGCGTGACTGCAGCGAGTACAAGGCGCTCTAGAAGGAGATTAAAGCGGGCAAGACACCAGCTTCAGGTATGTTTGTTATTGAAATAAACATGACTACTTCTAGTTTTAAAAATTGGATTTTTTATTCTGGTTGTGGTACTCACATATGTACTGATATGCAGGATCTACAAATTAGCAGGAGACTGGCCTCAGGGGAGATTGATCTACGCATCGGAAATGGGGCACCAGTCGCCGTTTTGGCCGTTGGCACTTTTGTTTTAGAACTGACATCGGGGCATGTACTTGAACTTAATGACTGTTATTATGTACCTAGTTTGACTAGGAATATTATTTATGTATCTATGTTAACCCAATGTGGGTATAGTTTTGTATTTCGGAACACTGGGTGTTACTTATATAAAAATGATGTAGAAATTTGCACTGCTGTTGCAAATAATGGTCTTTATATTTTGAATATAAATATATCTCCAACATATAATATAACAAAAAAAAGGCTCAAAATGAGTAACAAAGATGAAACTTATATGTGGCACTTTCGTCTGGGACACATAAACAAGACTCGCATATCCACACTTTCGAAGAGTGGGTACTTGGACGGATTTGATCCAAATTCATATGACGTCTGCGAATCTTGCTTATTAGGAAAATGCCTAAATCACCTTTTAGCCGTAAGGGTGAACGCGCCACCGAACTGTTAGCCCTCGTTCATAGTGACATATGTGGGTCTATGTCTAGCCAGGCTAGAGGTGGATACGAATACTTCGTAACCATTACGGATGATGCATCTTGTTATGGTTATGTGTATCTTATGAGACACAAGTCGGAAACTTTTGAGAAATTCAAAGAGTTTCGACACGAAGTTGAAAAACAGATCGGCAAGAGTATTAAGACATTACGGTCGGACCGTGGTGGTGAATACTTGAGCAATGAGTTTCTAGATTACTTGAAAGAATATGGTATTCTTCCATAGTGGACTCCTCCTGGAACACCGCAATTAAACGGTGTGTCCGAACGGAGAAACCGAACTTTGTTGGACATGGTTAGGTCTATGATGAGTCGTACTGAGCTACATGTTTCCTTATAGGGATATGCATTAAACAGTGCAATTCTTATTTTGAATAAGGTTCCGTCAAAGTCTGTACAACAGACACCATATGAGATATGGACAAGAAAGAAACCGGGTTTCTCATTCCTGAAGATTTGGGGATGCTGGGCATACGTCAAACGTTTGGAAGGTACCAAACTTGAGCTCAAATCGGATAAATGCCTATTCGTAGGATATCCTAGGGAAACCAATGGATATTACTTCTATCACCCACGAGAGAACAAAGTATTTGTTGCTCTATATGTGGTTTTCCTTGAGAAGGAATTCCTAAATGCAGTGATAAGTGGGAGGAAAGTAGAACTCGATGAAAATCGGAGTGATACTGTTCCTGGCATAGAATCCTCAACGGAACAAGAGCAGTCCATCCGGAATGAGACTATACCACAATCTTCTATTACACAAGGACCGCGTAGGTCGGAGAGAGTCAGGAAAAAACCTGAGAGGTATGGGTTTCTGATCTCACCTCATGTAGATATTAATCCCATTGAGGATAACGAACCGGCTACGTATGAGGAAGCGATACAAGATATCGATTCCGCTTTATGGCAAGAAGCCATGAAGTCCGAAATGGATTCCATGTACACCAACCAAGTTTCGACACTAGTTGATGCACCAGAAGGCGTAAAGCCTATTGGATGGAAATGGGTCTTCAAGAAGAAGACCGACATGGATGGCAACGTATAAACGTACAAAGCTAGGCTTGTAGCGAAGGGGTATCGTCAACGACATGGTGTCGATTACGACGAAACTTTCTCACCTGTTGCCATGATTAAATCCATTCGGATAATGCTTGCTATTGCTGCATATTTCATTACGAGATATAGCAGATGGACGTTAAAACCGTTTTCCTTAACGGAGACCTTTCGGAGGATGTTTATATGCAACAGCCTGACGGTTTTATCATGCCTAGACTTGCAAATAAGGTTTGTAAGTTAAATCGGTCCATTTATGGACTGAAGCAAGCATCGCGGTCATGGAACCAACGTTTTGATGAGATCATAAAAGAATATGATTTCATTCAAAACGAAGATGATCCTTGTGTATATAAGAAGGTTAGTGGGAGAGCACTGACTTTTATTGTCCTTTATGTTGACGATGTATTGCTTATAGGCAATGACATTCCCATGCTAGCGTCGGTGAAAGCTTGGCTTTCATTGAAATTCTCTATGAAAGATCTGGGAGAAGCATCCTTTATTCTGGGAATAAAGATCTACCGGGATAGATCTAGAAAGCTGATTGGACTCTCCCATAGCACGTACATTGACAAAGTGTTGAAGAGATTCAACATAGATCAGTCCAAGAGAGGACTGTTGCCAGTGTCACATGGCGTCTATCTATCTAAGGACATGTGTCCTAAAACTCAAGATAAGAGAGACAACATGAGTCGGATACCGTTCGCCTCGGCAGTCGGATCGATCATGTATGCCATGATATGTACGCGACCTGATGTCTCCTATGCTTTAGCATGTGTAGTCGCTATCAGGCCGATCCAGGTGAAGGTCACTGGGTGGCGGTTAAGAATATCCTAAAGTATCTTAGAAGAACTAAGGATGCTTTCTTAATCTATGGAGATGGAGAACTTGAGGTAACTGGGTATACCGATGCAAGTTTCCAAACCGACAAAGACGACTGCAAGTCGCAATCTGGGTACATATTTTGTTTGAATAACGGAGCAGTGAGCTGAAAATCTTCCAAGCAAGAGACTGTTGCCGATTCAACAACAGAAGTGGAGTACATTGCTGCAGCTGAAGCAGCAAAGGAAGCAGTTTGGATCCGAAAATTCCTAATTGGATTAGGAGTAGTTCCGTTAGCAGCTGAGCCCGTTCCATTGTATTGTGACAATAACGGCGCTATAGAAGAGGCTAAAGAACCGCGGTCTCATCAATGATCCAAGCATGTTCTTCGACGTTTCCATCTGATACGTGAGATCCTACATCGTGGCGATGTGAATGTCGAGAAGGTCGCATCAGATGACAACATGGCAGATCCGCTGACGAAAGCTATTCCTCAGCAAAAGTTTGAGCGACATGTACATAGTTCAGGTATTAGATGCTTGAGTGACTGGCTATAGGCCAAGTGGGAGATTTTTGGACAGTTATGACCCATAGTGTCACTGTTTGTAAAAGACATTGTGTTTTTGTACAAAATTAACTATGTAGTAATGAAATTGCCATTTACCATTTTGTAAATTATTTACTTTCATATATAAATGGTAAAAGTCCATATGATTAGTTCCGGATTGAGATGATATGAGACAATATCAATCCATAAAGTTTTAATCATTAAATATCCCTAGTCGTAGTATTATCGAGATTGGACATCGATAATGCAGAATAGACTAGTATTGCACTTGTGCGTGTTGTGAGGGCATAACGGCATAGTTCTCATATATTTAATTATAGGATACTTATGCAAGTGCGATAGAAGGTTGTGTTTTACCGATGGTACGGAAAACTGCTTCGCTCTGGATAGACCCTGCGGAATCCCATTGGTAGTATATATATGTGTCTATGGGAGTCCGCTCCAGGGTAGGTGTATTTGGTCTTAACCTGAGACTTGCATCGCTAGTACTTGCGAAAATAAGTAAACTTTGGTTTTGGTCGTCCAGGGCTTTAACAGGTTCCGTGTACGCCTCTTCTGGGTTTATTGAGAATCGTAGTGTATTGGATGTGATGTCAAGACGGAAGTATCACTTCAGACATATGGAGATGATGATCACGCAGGGATTCAGAACTGGTTCTCTATAGTGTTGCAACCATCAGCATAATATGACAAGGTCATGATTATCCGATTCAAATAGACTAGTTGCTTGATATCCGATATGTGCTTCGTATGTGGCAGACACTATTCCACCCCATTCCGCCTTGCACGTGACATCCGATACTGGATCGCTATACACAATACTACGGTATACTACGCCTGATAAAGATCATATATTCCAGTAAGAATATTTCTGGAGAATTGGGTAGGCATGGCGCTTTGCTAGAAGGCAACCTTGTCTCGTAAATCGGTAAAAACGTAGTACGAGGTGCGTACGTGTTCGGATAGTCCGACGACCGTATTTACTTCCAACATATCCAGGGATCTCTTAGGTCGCTTCCCGAAGATTCACCAATGACGTATGATTCGAGCTTAATTAATCTGGGATTAATTGCGGATAGACTTTATCTTGGATAAAGTACTATTTGAAGAGAGAGAAAAATTAATTTGGAATTAATCATTAAAATAATATATTCGATATATTATTCGGAATTAGATTTCGACGCGGAATTAAAATTAGATTTTAATTCGGGAAAACGAGTTAATTTAGAATTAATTCGTTAGCGACGTGAATAGTATTTTGCTAGGCATAATTATTTAATTAAATTCGATTTAATTACGTCGCGACGGAAGTTCGTGAATTCGGAATTAGCGAACCCGAGCCCTGGAGTGTTTGCGGGCCCACTCGCATTTGGAATCGAGTGGGGCCCACATGTCATATCAACCATCACATCACTAGTAAACTAATTCACTTTAGCTTGATGGGTTTAGGTGAGTTGGTTAAAGTGTGTAAAACACTCCAAGTTAAAGTATGTTGATTGACTTTTACCAACCAAGGTTTGGTATATCAATTATAATTGTTTTTGAAACAAATATATTTGATTTTGTAAATCAAATACACAACTTCTTATCTCTTCTTCAATTACCGAAACTGTGTGACAGTTTTTTCCACTCCAATTTTCTTCATTTCTTTGCCAAAATTTGTGAAGAAAATGTGTGAATCTTTGTTGCAAAAATTCACCAGGGCTAGCACTCTTCAAGGATCATCAAGAGGTGATAGGGAAACCTATTCAAGAGCTGGAAAGACAAAACAAAGCTTGGAGCTTCTACCTTTGCCTTGGCCGAATCTTGGACACTTGGAGGAGGAAATATTTTGTTCATCAACACATCCTAAACCGATCGTTGTAAGTATGATTCCGCCATATTTCTTCGTTATTCATTCATGTTTCATTGTTCATTATGATCTTGGGACTAATCATATAAACCAACACCATAGTCTTGAACTGTTCTGTCGTTAGTGTAAACCAATACAATTGCCAACGCACAGCTTTACTTCGACTATTTCTCGTTCTACTGTTGTGTTCATTTCGGCCATGAACATACGTCATGGATTCATCAAGTACTTTAGAGAATTCAGCCTTTAAAACTCCCATGGAAGTGACCGCACTTCTTACTTGAAATAAGTGATCTTCTATAGAGAGGTAATCTGCCTTTACCCCCATTAGGACTCTTCTCCTAATATAGTGATCATTAAAAGCCTTAGCTTATCTTAGACTTGACAGACAACACTCTGCGTTATTACAGGAATGGGAAAGAGTATAAAACTCTACAGTGCTTGTTTTGAATTACACAAAGTTTCAGTTGTCCATTTTGAACCTAGATCTTGGGATCTCTAGTCAGATAGGTTGGGTTTCCACAGTGATAATTTTTAATTATAGGCTTCAAGCCCATTCCCTTCGATGACTTCTCAACTTGCTCTCTAGGTAAACCTTTAGTAAGTGGATGCATTAGGTTTTTCTTTGATTTGACATAATCGATCGAAATTATGTCACTTAAGAGCAGTTGTCCTATGGTATTATGTCTGTGACATATGTGTCCAGACTTACCATTATACATTGTATTTTGGGCTATCCCAATAGCCGATTGACTATCACAATGTATGCTTATCACTGGAACTGGTTTGGGCCAATTTGGAATATCCTTTAGGAAATTTCGAAGCCATTCCGCTTCTTCCTGCTGTTTTTTCTAATGCTATGAATTCTGATTCCATAGTAGACTGGGCAATACATGTTTGCCTCGAGGATTTCCATGACACGGCTGCACCACCAAGTGTGAAAATAAATCCACTCATAGATTTGGAATTCACTGTATCAGATATCCAGTTAGCATCGCTGTATCCATCTAGAACAGTAGGATATCTCGTATAATGCAAACCATATTTTGAAGTTTCTCTCAGATACCTCAAAACTCTTACTATGGCTTTCCAGTGTTTATGTCATGGATTGCTCGTATATCTGTTAAGTCTGTTTACAACTTGAGCGATATCAGGTCGTGTGTAATTTTTGAGATACATCAGACTTCCGATGATTCTCGAATACTTTAATTGCGATACGTTTGAGCCAGTATTCTTTAATAAATGAAGAGTTGGGTCTATATGAGTTCTAGCCACATTTAGATCTCATTTATTATATTTCTCAAGTATCTTTTCAACATAGTGCATCTGAGATAATATATACCTCTCTGATATTCTGGAAATCTTAATTCCTAAGATTACATCAGCTACTCCTAGATCTTTCATATCAATTTTGCTGGTCAATACTTTCTTGGTAGACTGAATCATCTCATGATTACTACCAATTATTAGCATATCGTCTACGTAGAGACACCCAATGACATGTCATTTTTGAGTTCATTTGGTGTATACACACTTATCACACTCATTGATTTTGAATCCACTTGACAACATCTCTTTGTCAAATTTTTCATGCCATTGTTTAGGTGCTTGTCTTAATCCGTATAAAGATTTTACAAGTTTGTACACTTTCTGTTCTTGTCCAGGAACATTGAAACCTTCTGGTTGTTCCATGTAAATCTCTTCATCTAGTTCACCATGTAAGTATGCCATCTTTACATCTATTTGATGTATTTCAAGACCAAATATAGCTTCTATGGCAATAAGCATTCTTATTGACATGATACGAGTCATGTAGGAAACGATTTCCCTCGCGCAGCGGAAGCGATTAGGCTCACGGATCGAACTTGAAAATTTTTTCAGCTCTTTGCTTGGCCGAACCACACCAGTGGATTCACTAATGTTTTGGACAAAATCTCAGCTCCGGAATAGCCCCGAAACAGTCCCCGAACAGCCCTTGAACTGCAGTGAAATAACGGACTGTTTTGGACACGTTATGGGCGCGAACAGCACCCAGTTTCAGGTCTGATTTGCACCACTCACTGCTCAATTTTAGATCTGATTTTTCTCCAAAAATCAATCCTAACACAGCCCTAAAATTATCCTAAAGTGTTTCCCAAAATCCCGAATGAAAACCAAACAAAACGGAGCTCACTGAGAACTTGTATCTGCGCAAAATGCAGGGATTCCAGGGGCTGGTTGTCGTGACTTGTGTTAAGTATTTGGGGATATTTTTCAACGTCACGAGGTCTTCCGAACTATGTCTCGAAACTAACGGAGGGTAGTGTGGGCTACACTCACAAATTAATCTCTAAACGGTTTAGAGAATAATCACACACACCGAAAAGAATTCTCAACTCTTGAGAGCTTGGAGAAGGAGATGGAGGCTAGGGTTTCTAATGACTTGTGTATTAAAAATAAATCATAATTTATCTTTTATACTTATGGTTAATTTGTTTCATAAAATAAATCAACAACTAGTCTCCCAATCTCTATGGAATTCGGCCAAGGGGTATAAGATTCCTTGTTTGATTTTTGCTTCCAAAAATAAACAAATCCTACTCCCATTTGGACTCTTAATTTTCGGCCATGGTAGGGTAATAAGGATTTGATTTTTGTTTTTTAAACAAACAAATCCTATTCCTTATAAAAGACTAGGAATTTCGGCTAAGGAGGGGTTTTAATTAGGATTTGATTTTGTTTCCCAAACAAACAAATCATATTCCTTATCCAATAAGGAATCCTACCTTGGTAATAATTCTTAGCCTTATTAAATTATATCATATATAATTTAATATTCTAATTTAATAATTATCATATATAATTATTAATACTTTATATTAACTTTTAATATAAAGTCTCATGTGTGATATAATTATTATTAATCATATTAATAATATTTATTCCTTTTGTGAGTATATAATTGGACCATCCAATTATATTAGCTCCGCTATAGTAAATCGAGCTAGCACGGGGACCAAGTGGACCTACGGTTCTGAGCTCCAATAATCTCGAAATATTAATTAAGCTCTTAATTAAATATTCTGAATTATTAACTCCGGGTTATTCCACTAAAAACCCGAAGTTGCACTCTCGTTGCCATAGATGAAATATTAAGCCGAACCAAGTCGGTGTCCACCGATATAGTCATTGCATACGAATTGATCCTTCACGAATATCTCGTAATTAGAGCCGGGTCATAATGTCCGTTATACCCTTCTAATTATTTTTACCTTAAGTACCATTGATTCTCTAATGAACGATTAGTCACAACTGTTATGAATATTAATCTTTCTATTCGTAATAGAAAAACTTGAGCGCTCAAACCGTTCAAGTACCGAATCAACCCTTAAGAGAGATACTCATCTACTTCTCGTAAGAATGAGTGAATTTCATGTCTATGTAAAACGTTCCCAGCTACATAACAGACTATGCCCCCAAAGTACGTAGTTATTGGTTGGGATTGCAACACCAACCTCACCTTTGTAAATCAAAGGACACAACCCGTTATGCAGGAGTTCGTAGTATACTCAGGATTAAGACCAATCCATATATGACCATCAAGTAGATCGAAATGACTTTCTTTGTTTAACGGATATTATAAGAATGTCATTTCTATCTAGGCCCAGTCCTATATGATCACATCATATAAGGTGCCTCCATTCTCATGTCTCTACATGACAATCCGGATTAAGATCGTCATCCAAATATAGAATGAACCGCAGCTATAGATAAACCACAAACAAAGTACCCGGTTTGTTTGCTCTTTTGGACTATTTAAGATTACTAACTTCAATCTTAAATCCTCTGGTGCATGACGTTCATACACCAAGTCTGAAAGTACATAAGTAATCTACGGTATTTATGAAGATATATAATATGCGATATTGAACAAACAATTAGATAAATGAATAATGCATCATTTTATTTCTATGCAAAAGAAACCGTTTACATCTCATGTAGCTCTAGGGCATACATTCCAACAAGTCACTGGTGAATATGTATCAAAGTAATCAAGGCCTTCTTTTTATCAATAACCTTTTATGACAAGTCTTGTCTTGTACTTATCTATTGATCCATCCAATTTCATCTTCCGTTTGAATATCCATTTGTAGCCCAGTGGCTTACAACCTAGAGTAAGATCAACCAATTCCCAAGTATGGTTTTGTAGGATGGAATCAATCTCACTATTGATAGCCTCTTTCCACAAAGGTGCCTCCGTCGAAGACATTGCTTCTTTATAGCTTTGAGGCTCATTTTCTAACAGGTATGTCAGAAAATTAGGTTCAAATGACTTAGACATTCGGGCTCTTTTGCTACGTCTATGTTCAATTTCCTCAACATTTTCATGTTGATCCGAATCTTGGACAACTTGATCACTGCCTTTAACAGTATCAATAGTTCTTTTGAGAGACTCTGTTCTTTGTCTTTCCTTACAAGGAAATGTCTCTTCAAAAAAAGTCACAATCCTTTCAATTATCATATTTGGATTGATGTCAGGAATTTCAGACTTATGTACCAAGAAACGATACGCACTACTGTTGTGAGCATATCCAATGAATATACAATCAACAGTCTTTGGTCCTATTCTAACCTTCTTAGGTTTAGGAACCATTACTTTGGCGAGACACCCCCACACTTTCAGATATTTGTAGGAAGGTACGTGACATTTCTACAATTCATATGGTGTCTTGTCCAATTTTCTGTGAGGTAGCTTGTTCAAAACATAGTTGGTGGAAAGCAAGGATTCCCCCCAAAAGTTCTGGGATAAACCAGAGCTTGTCAATATGGCATTCATCATTTCATTCAATGTTCGATTTTTGCGCTCAATAATCTCGTTTTGTTGAAGCGAATAATGAGCAGTAGTTTCATGAATAATTCCATGATTGCAACAATATTCACCAAATGGTGACACATATTCACCTCATATATCACTCCTGATTCTTTTGATTTTCTTGTCAAGTTGATTTTCAACTTCGTTCTTATAGTGTATAAAGCTCTCAATAGCTTCATCTTTGCTCCTCAGCAAATACACATAACAGAATCATGTGCTATCATCGATAAAAGTGACAAAGTACTTTTTATCGCCTCTTGTTTGCACAATATTCATATCACACACATCAGAGTGTACAAGTTCCAAAGGTTCATAACTTCATTCTATGGAATGAAATGATGCTCTATGCATTTTTGCTTCAACACATGCCTCACATTTATGTTGGTTATCAATTGTAAATTTAGGTATAAGGTCCAAGTTAATTAATTTACGCATTGTATCATAATTAATGTCTTAATCTCTCATGTCATACATTTTGTGACTCAATAATATAAGCGGAAGATCTAGCTTTATTATTAGCACTGTGTCGATTGATAGTCATTACATTGAACATGAAAAGGCCCTCAGTGAGTTATCCTTTTCCTACATAGACATTGTTCTTGGTCAGTACACAGTTATCAGAAACAAACACAAGCTTGAAACCATTCTTGCTAAGGAGTGAACCCGAAACCAAGTTCTTCCGAATATTAGGAACATGCAAAACATTCTTAAATGTAAGCTCTTTCCTAGATGTCATCTTCAGGACCACTGTACCTTGTCCAACCACTCTAGAGGTAGAAGAGTTTCCCATTATCAAATGATCGCCACCATCGACCTTCTGATACGAGGAAAACATCTTGCTATCAACATAAATATGAAGAGTAACCCTAGTGTCTACCCACTATTCTCTCAGATTTCCAACCAAGTTGGCTTCTGTTACAACTGCTGAGAGGTTCATCTCTGAGATCTCATCAGTTAGCTACTCATCCTCAGTGACATGGGCCTCATTTTTCTTTTTCTTGCCTTTTTCCTGAGACTTCTTGTTTCTGCAGTCCTTTGCCATGTGACCACTTTTTCCACAGGTGTAGCACTTCCTCTTTAACTTCTTGTTTGCTTGGGAAGAATCAGCTTCACTGTTCTTTCTCTTTTGCTACCTTTTCCACCTTCGACGATGTTGGCATTAGACTTCATAGTCTTGTAGCTGGCCTTCTCGGACTTCATGTTATCATCTTCGATCCTCAATCGAACTCCAAAGTCTTCAAGACTCATCTGCTTCTTTTTATGTTTCAGATAGCTTTTGAAGTCCTTTCGTGATGGAGGCAACGTTTCAATGATTGTGGAAACTTGAAATGTCTTACAGAGTTTCATTCCTTCATCCAATATTTCATGAATGATTAATTGAATTTCACCCAACTGAGACATCACCATTCTTGAATCTACCATCTTGTAGTCCACGAACTTACCCACGATAAATTTCTTCTGTCCGGCATCCTCAGTTTTGTATTTCTTCTAGAGAGATTCCCAGAGAATTTTTACAGAAGTCATATCTTGGTACACATTGTACAGGGTATTGTCAAGTCCTCCTAAGAAGTAATTCTTGCACAAGAAGTCGCCCGACGACCATGTCTCTTCTCGCAGTTGCTTGGTTGTTTCCGTTTCTCCCTCCACAAGACCCGGAGGATCTTTGAGGTACTTAGCCAACTGCAGTGTTGTCAGTTAGAATAATATTTTGCTCTGCCATTATTTAAAGTTTGCTCTACCAAATTTTTCTGATTTTTCTCCATGAGCGATCGGCGATATTTCCGCTAGCCATGTGTAACTGGAAAAATTAACAGTAATCAATAAGTCTATGAAAGACAAATTATACAACGATCAAACGAATGATCTTGTTTAAGTTATATACTAAGAATCCACTTGTTGTTATATTGGACAGTAGTTCCAAATAACACAAGTCATTGAATTTACGACTAATGTTTTTTATGATAAATGAATAAAGGAATATTCTCAGAGGACGAGGGGGCTCTGGAGTAACAACTTAAATCCCTGCCCACTTAGGCTCTTATCACCTTGTTAACAGAATATCCTTTAACCACTTTCTCAATATAAAATCTTAGACATTCAAACTTAGTATTACACTTCAATTCACAATACAAAAATAAATATGTGTAGATTTGTATGTGTCTATGTGTCAAATAATTCAAGCTTATGAGATAATATTTTGGAAGCGAGACAAACTTCATTACATCCCAGCACCTTAGAAGAAGTAGCATGTGTTGATGATTGAACCCGAGTTGATCTAAGGCAACAAGAAGATGTCCTTGATGATTTTGAAGACTTGTTTGATAATGCATATGTAAGTGGAACCAGAGCTGAATGATCAACAACAAGAATAAATAATGATGATGAGTAAATAATTGTAATAGGGTTAACTATCTAAAAAATATAATAAAACTACGTGAGTTTTGATTCCTCTTACCCCAAGAGAATACGTAGGCAGCTTAAGTTTTTATATATTTAAATTCAAGCTCTTTATTTTAGTTTTAATTTATTATAATAAAATTCAAATTAATAATTTGTTATTATATTTATTTGGTAATAATAACCAATTACTATTTTTTTTAATTAGTTTTCATTTTTTAAAATTAGTTTTTTTCAAAAAAATTAAATTGAACCGGAATTGTCCGGTCCTGTTCCGGTTAACGGTTCCACAACTTATGGAACCGTAATTGAACCGGATCCGAACCGAACCGGTGGTCACCTCTATGACCAAGTTCATGGCAACATCTTGCGAGAAGATCCAAACCTTGACCTCGAGAGTTCATATACAAGTGTCCAGGGTGAGTATTAACAAGAACTCGACAAATCCCACTATCGACCCTTTCAAAAAATCTTAATAATTAGGTTAAAGGAAAATATGGAAGACGAGTATGTACTCATTGTGGTGAATCAGGTCATTCGAAGCAACGATGCTATGAGATTATTGGTTATCTAGATTGGTAGGATTTTACAAATAAGCCTCGGAAGGATATTGTTCACCCAGGTATACTTGGTAATGCTTCTATGCTCTCTGCAACTTCTAAAAATAGTGCTTACATTATTGATACATGCATATATGATCATTTGATTAGAGATTTTGGTCAGTTAAAAATCTTATCCCTTCCTCTCGGTCAACCATTTTCACAGATAATGGGAGCACCTCTTCTATTACTGAGGAAAGGTATGTCATCGTATCCGAGTCCTTCATTTTAGATATTGTTCTTATTGTTCCATCCTTAAATATATTGATTACGTCAAAGAGTATCGTGATTATTATTGTATCATTCGGGTGTCGATTCTTTAGAGAGATGGTTATGAAAGAATTGTTGTTATATAAGTGTCATCAAACGAAATTTAACATGCGAATTTATCTAAATCACAACAATGAGATCAATTCGTTCTTAACATGCCAAATTGAAAATAAACCATAGGACTTAGAAAAACCTGGAAAATGTAGAAATCTATTTCAACATTCACTAACATGCATTCATCAAATAACTTACTTTAAGTAAAACTTAGATCGTGAAACTTGGAAGAAAACCTGGAAAAATTGAAGATGATAAAAACATAATCCAAGTCGAGTTGCCTCTGTCATTAAGAACTTATTAGCCCCGCCTTGATGCTCTACGGATGGTTTTGTGGCTAACGTTCTCCCAGGATTACTTGGATGTTTCTTGTCGAATGTGCACTTCTTTAACAAGAACTTGAACAAGGAAATGGAGGAAACTCTCTTTGAAGAAGACTCTCTAAAACAAATGGAATGCTTATTTGTTTTTCGGAATGCCTAGAATGAACCCCCAATGCCTCTTTATATAGGCATGAAATGGTACCTTTGAGGGTACCCTTTGGTTTGGGTTGTAACCCTCCTAAGGGTTATACTCATTCCCTTATGCCTTTTGAAGCTTAGGGACTCATCCTTCCAATTTAGAGGACGTGTCCCTTCATAATTATGTCTTTACTATAAGACACTAATTAAGGGATATGTCTCTCCAACACTTAAACTATATATATTAAGAGAATTTACAACAAAAACTAAATCACTTAGTAAACACGTTATAGGTATCTATTTTTAAATTAAAAAGTTTGATTTGAAATTATTAAGAAAATGTATGGAAAGACTAGAAGTTATCATTTGATAAAGGACAACAAAATTTTGGGAATCCCTTTTGTGTTTCACTAATATTCCTATCTTTTGATTCTTAGTTTTACTCAATTACAAGTTTGACATCCCAAACAAGCAATTAGATATCACAGCCCGATATTTCTGGGCATGCGATGGTCAGGAGACGGATTAGCCATCACCCGAACCCCTGATATGCACTACTAGTTGTACTGAAATGACTGACTCACAACACACAATCATATACACGTATACATCATAAACCTGAAAACTTATCTATTTCATACCATAAATCTGTATACACATAAAGACCCACATATAACTAACATAATACTTGACATATATACATGGCCTTATAGCCTATCTTGACATCATCTGACACTGATGACTATGCCCGATTCTAAACTGATGTCCGAGGAGTGTAATGACTGTCGTTGGGTCCCGTCTACTCCAAGCAATGCCTAAACTTGTGGCATGCAAAATAACTAGAAAGTGGGGTGGGTCATGTCTTTTGAAAGACCCGATGAGTGAATATTGGAGGGCCAATAAATTAATGTGAAGTGAAATACATGATTAAACTGCAATATAGTATAAGAGAGTGTTAAAGTATTGAAGCACGACAACATAAATAATAAGCTGGGAATCCAATGAGATAACTAAAATCTGGATACATGACATAAGGATCTCGAACTTAATCTAACTGATAACTGGGTACATGATTGAACCTAGCTAGATTATTCCGAGTTTTTGCTCTGAACCTGACCTGTAGCTTTCATAGACTAAATAATATATTTTATGTAATGGCTTAAATGTTGTATCGTGACTTGAGTCTGCATGAACTATACTGAGTTGTCTGAACTGAGAACTAACTATTGACATCTTAATCTTCTAATGTGGGCTGAACCGACGTGATCTGACCTGAAACTATATGAACTGAACCTGATTCTGAAATCTACATGACCTATACTAGATCTACCTGAAGTCTTCTGGAATTACCTAAACTGAAAGTGCACGTACTGAATCTGTCAATTAAATTGAACCTACATGACTAGACGTTGAACACTTAAACTGAATATGCTTGAGCTAAACCCGAATACTAAGCTGAAATACATGAACTGAACATGAAATACAGAAACCACATATGCCTTTTTGATTTGTAAATATGTTAGCTGAATCAGAATACTAACTAATATACATGCGTTATTCCTAATTGCCTAACTGAGGGTGCATGAGTTAACTTGAATCTCTAACTTGAACATACATGTCTTGAATGCCTAAACTGGATAGGCATGAATTGCGCCTAACTACTTGAACTGGAATGCAGGTCTAACTAACTGAACTGGGAATGGATGAACCTAAAAACTGAACCAGACATGTATGGACTAATCTAATTATCTGGCCTGGAATGCATGATCTTATCTGAATATCTAACTGAATACATAAGTTACACTTTACTATCTGAACTACAAATACATGAGCTAATATGCTGGCTGCATGAACTGAAAACTGCATGTGGTCCGTGATCATGAAACTACTACATGTTATAACCAACCACTCATACTAGTGGCAAACGTTATCCCAAACCCGTGGTGGGTTGGTTCTAATCTAGCTTATGCATTAATCATGAAATCTGAGATTGACTACATGAACCACAACCTAAGAACCAAAAACTATCGTGAGCTAAAATGCTATAAGCTGAACCGAATCTGAATGACCTGAATCAACATTCCACATGAGCTAGACATGACTATCGTGAAACATGACATGCATAAATGAAGTTGTAATGTAATATGACGTGGATTCATTACCCTTAAAATATAATTAATTATGAAAGCATGAAATTCATATCTGAAAATTTGTATTAAAATCAACAGTGTTGTAAAATCTACTTCTGAACTCATAAAAATATAAACTTGGTTCATTCTCAAAAATATATGTGGAAATCTTGATGTGAAAATCTGAAATCTAAAGTAACTGGAAAATTTACAGAAAACCTGAACTCATGAAAACATTAATTAGGTTCATTCTCCAAAATCTAAGTGGAAATCATGACGTGAAAATCTGAAATCTCAAGTAACTAGAGAATCTGTAGAAAACCTGACACATGGAGGCGTTACGTATCGTTGTCCCCCAAGTCACTGAACTAGAGTCAGAAGCGCTAATCAATGTTGTCATCCTGCCCTAAAACTAGGATTTAAGGGTGTCATGTAGCACCGTCCCCTAGTCCTGAAACAACATGTGCACATGGCTGCTGTATCTGGTAGAAAACCTTATGCATGGAGGCATTACGTGTTGGGAAGAGGCCGCGAGTGCGCATCGGAAAATCAAAAATTACAAATTATGATGTCGCTATCCTTTTGCCCAATACCTATTTCTTTTGATTATTCTACAAGCCTAGGCATGTTACTATATATTCTAAGCATAAAAACCATAAAACATGCAAAGAACATAAACCTAAACATGCTAATTATCATAAGAACTCTAATTAAAATAAAGACAGAAAAAGACTTACTTGAACCAAAGACTCCTTCAGTCCTCCCTCCAATCTACAAGCTTTTCTCAAACTCAGCAAGCTCTTCCACGTTCCAAAAAGCCACCCAAGTGTGTGGCCTCCAAAGGTGCACACACCAAAGCCAAAACTCAACGGTAAGACTACGCCTTGAGTGCACGGGTATTTTGCCCTTGGTGCTAGCCTAGGAAAATACGTCAAAACTTTTAACTAGAGGTTCCTCTAGTCAATTAGACTTAAGGATCCTCAAAATCAGTGGCTTACTCCTAAAATTTAGAGTTGCTCACTTATATAAACCCAAGATATGAAAGGTTTTGTGCAAACATTTGTAAAGAATTCATTGGGTTTATATAGGTGCTCCAAAGACAACAAAATTAATTAAGAATCCGATGTGGGATAAATGCTAATTTAATCTTAGCCATTGGATCTTAATTTAGTGGTGTAATGAGATTATAAAACCCTAATAAGAGTTTGGGCCGAATTGGAATTCAAAACAAATAACAAATAAAAAAATTTACTATTATGTTACTATTCATATTCCTATTCACATTTATTTATTTATTTATTCCAATTCCCAAAGTGCCCCTATCGTCATTCACCAAACCATAAGCCACTATGGAACCTCATAAATGATATGTTCAATAATTAAACACATTGAACCATTTATGAATAATTCTTACAGCAATCATATATGCTGTTAAATTTGTACTGTACACTGTTAACCATTGATTTTGACTTTGTTGTGTGTGACCTTTTGGGTTCCCCGCAAGTTGGACATGAAATGAATCGTGATAATTTAATCGAACATAAATTATCCTCCGATCAGATGGTCGTTCGATTTTAATGACCAAGGTTGACATCTAGCAACATGTCCAGGTCCCCAAATAAGAAGGAAAGATATATATACCCATTCTATATGCGATTTACATATGATACGGTCCCTCGACTCACTGTATCCCCACCGTTTGACCTAGGGTATAGAAAATGTCTACCCATATAGTCAAAGGTATGATGTTGATAGTGTCATGAATCGTGCTAACCCAAGAATCTCACAGGATTCTTCCGTTGCGGCCACAGTCTCAAGCACTGATCACACATATCAACCCGTGAACTGGAATACTACTCTTATAAGAAAATATTATCCGAGAGAGTAGCGATTCTCTGTTGTATCTTTACAAACTTCATGTGTTTCAACAAATGACCCAATCATACCCTTATGACCGGATCTTTTCAACCGGGGAAGGAGAATGTCAAAGTTATTTGATCCACACAAAAGATTGTAAAGACCTCAAATCTAAGGACTAGTCATACAATCGATACATGAAAGTTCTCACAGACACATGGGATAAACACTCCATGTGAAAACTTTCGGTGGTCAGTTCGATGGACACGAGCAACTCATGCATCCATGTGATACACCAAGTGGACGGATCTCCCCTAGTAGCCTATGAGATCGGCTACCCCACTTAAGGGCGGATCATATCATCATGCTATTCTCTTCACTTTGTGAACGCCCAGATTATTCACAAAACTATGACTAGGAACGTTTAAGAGTAATGATTCTCATAAGGCGTGGAAGCCATCATCTTATTACTCTAAGGGCTTTATTACAGTGTTTGATGATTTATATAATCTATGTAAGACACGTATAATAAAGATTGCCATTTTATTAATTAATGAAAATATTACAAATACATGTACATATAGCCCATCCACAAGTTGGGTATAGGGCATATCCCTAACAATCTCCCACTTGCACTATAGCCAACTAGTATGAATCTGGACACCATACTCTCGGGTGTGCCTATCATGCTTTTGTTGAGTCAACCTTTTAGTCAGAGAATCTGTAAGATTATCTTCAGTGGGTATTTTTTCTATAATAACTTATTTTCTCTCAACAATCTCCTTGATGAGATGAAATCGCCTGAGTACATGCTTGGATTTCTGGTGGGACCTTGGTTCATTTGATTGAGCAATGGTGCCCGTGTTGTAACAGTACATCCTGACGCCATTCTTTATCGCGGGAAGCACTTCCAGGTCCGTGATGAACTTCTTTATCCAGACTACTTCTTTAGCTGTCTCAGATGCTGCAATATACTCGGCTTCAGTGGTGGAGTCCACTGTAGTTGACTGATCTGAGCTTTTCCAACTGACAGCTCCGCCATTCAAAGTAAACAGATATCCTATTTGTGATATGCTGTCATCCCAATCGGTCTGAAAGCTCGCATCACAGTAACCAATGACTTTTATCTCAGAACAATCTCTGTATGTCAAGAACACATCCTTAGTTCTTCTCAGATACTTGAGGATTGTTTGACAGCTGCCCAGTGTTGCTCACCAGGATTTGTCTGATACCTGCTCGTTATGCTAAGAGCATAAGAGACATCAGGTCTTGTATATATCATGACGTACATGATCGATCCTATTGTTGAAGCATAAGGGATCCTACTCATACGCTCTCTATCTCAAAGAGTATGTGGACATTGCTCCTTAGATAATTTGATTCCATGACAAGTAGGTAAATTACCTCTTTTGGAATCTTATCAAAACTTTATCTATGTATGTAGATTGAGAGAGTCCTAACAACCTCTTAGATCTATTACGGTAGATCTTAATGCCGATGATGTAGGCTGCTTCTCCCAAATCTTTCATGGAGAAATTCTGAGATAACCATTGCTTGGTGGCTTGCATCATGGGAATATCATTCCCGATGATTAATATGTCTTCGACATATAATACAAGAAATACAACAGCACTCCCACTACTTTTCCTGTAAACACAAGGCTCGTCTACATTTTTGATGAAGTAAAATTATTTGATTGTCTCATCAAATCGTATATTCCAACTTATAGAAGCTTGCTTGAGTCCATAAATGGATCGTTTAAGCTTGCATACTTTATTATGATCATCCTTAGATGCAAACCCCTCAGGTTGTGTCATATAGACTTCCTCTACGAGGTTCCCATTAAGGAAAACTGTTTTGACATCCATCTGCTAAATCTCATAATCAAAGTGTGCAGCTAGTACCAGTAAAATTCGAATGGACTTTATCATTGCAACAAGCGAGAAGGTTTCGTCATAGTCAATTCCTTGGATTTGTCTATAACCTTTCGCCACCAACCTAGCCTTATAGGTTTGGATGTTGCCTTCTGCATCAGTTTTACGCTTGTAAATCCACTTGCAGCCTATGGGTTTTATCCCTTCAGGTGCATCCACCAAGTCTCAGACTTGATTCTGATACATAGAGTCTATTTCGGATTTCATGGCCTCAAGCAACTTGACTGAATCAATGTCACACATTGCTTCGTCATAACTGGTGGGATCGTCATTATCAATGACCTGATCATGTTCCTTAACAATACGGAAACCATATCTTTCAGGCTCATATCTTTCCCTACCAGACCTTCTAAGTTCATAACCTTGTGGTTGTTCCGTCGCTGCCTTTTTGAGGGGCCTGGGGCTTAGTTCTATGTTAGTTTGTTCTTCTTGTACCTCATCGAGGTCAAGTCTACTCCCACTATATTTCTTGAGAAGGAATTCATTCTCTAGAAATTTAGCATTTCGTGAGACAAATGTTCTTTGTTCATTTGGGACGTAGAACACGTATGCTCTTGAGTTCAAGGTATGTCCTACAAACTTACATTTAATTGCCCTATCATCCAATTTTTTAGTTTGTGTGAGCTTAACATATGCGTCACATAACTCATATAGTGTTTGACTAACAGTCTTGGAAGGAACTTGGTTTAGTAGTAGTGTTGCAGTTTCTAAAGCAAGACTCCAAAATGAAAAAGGTAGATCCGTGTTTGGCATCATTGATCGGACCATATCTAATAATGTCTGATTTCTCCTTTCGGAGACCCCATTATGCTGTGGAGTTCCCGGAGGAGTCCACTGGGAAACAATGCCATTTTCTCTCAAGTAATCTTGAAATTCGTTACTTAAGTATTCACCACATCGGTCAGACCTTAGTTACTTAATACTTTTATTAAGCTGGTTTTCTACTTCAACTTTGAAGTCTTTGAATTTCTCAAAGGCTTCAGATTTGTACCGCATAAGGTACACATACCCATATCGCGAGTGATCATCGATAAAGGTAACGAAGTAGGAGAATCCACCTCTGGTGGTGACTGACATTGGTCCGCATACATCAGAGTGTATGAGTTCTAATGTCTCCGCTGCATGCTGTCATTTACCTTTGAAGGGTAATTTGGTCATTTTACCAAGTAAACAAGACTCATAAGTTCCATAAGGTTCATATTTGAAGGGTCTGAAATACCCATCCTTATGTAGCTTAGTTAATCTTGTTTCATTGATATGACCTAAGCGATTGTGCCATAGAAGTGATTCATTGAGATTATTTGAGTTAACGTTGTATATATTAGAGGTTAAACTTTCTTTGTTAGTTTGTAAGACATAAATACCATTATTCAAAATACCATCTCCATATTTTATTTCATTGAAATAAATAGAACATTCATTATAACTTATTAGGCATGAAAAGCCTTTATTACATAAAGAATAAATAGAAATGATGTTCTTCACTAGAGAATGTACATAAACACAATCTTCTAAGTCTAAAACTAAACCATTCGGCAAAACTAATGAATAAGTCCCCACGCACAATGCAGCCAGTTTTGCTCCATTACCCATGCGTAAGTCAACCTCCCCATGACGGAGCCTCATACTGTTTCTCAGGCCCTGCACATTGTTACACAAGTGAGTCCCATAACCAGTGTCAAGCACCCAAGTATAAGGTTCAGAGTTTTGTTCAATCATATAAAACATACCTGAAGCATTGGGCTTCTTGACCTCTTGGGCTTCCTTGGCTTTCAAGGATCTGCAGTCTTTCTTCCAATGACCATTCTTTCCACAAAAGAAATATTTTCCCTTTCCTTTTTTCTTCTCCACCTTACCATTGGGCTTTAGGTGATCTGGAGCCTTGGCCTTGCCCTTATTTTTCTTTGGGCCGCGTGGCTTCAGGTCCGTACCTGTAAGCATGACGGAGGTTTTAAGCTCCGGTTTCAAGTCCTTCTCTGTTTGCTTTATCAGATTGTGCAATTATGCTAAAGTAGCTTATTTATCAGACAGATGAAACTGCATAATAAAGTTAGAGAAGTCTTTTGGTAAGGACTGAAGAATTAGATCGTGACCTATCTCATGATCCATGATGAACCCGAGGTTGGCCAATTTTTCAATGTGGCCAATCATCTTAAGCACATATGTACTAACAGATCCTTCCTTATACCTTGTTTGGAATAAGGCACATGACACTTGGAATCTCACGGTATGAACGGAAGTTGCATACAACTCCTTCAAGTGAAAGATGATGGTTTGAGCATCCATATCTTCGTGAGCTTTCTGAAGTTCGTCCGACATAGAGCCAAACATTGTGCAAACTACTTGCTCATCATCATCGACGTGTTTCTTCCAAGCCTCAAATGTATTTTGGTCAGCATCTCCTGCGGGTTCAGGGGGAAATGGTCTTTCAAGAACATAGAAAATCTTTTCTTATCGTAAGACAATTTTAAAGTTTCTAAACCAGTCATTGTAGTTGTCCCTTTTGAGCTTATACTCATCAATGATGGAACGAAGTGATATTCTATTTTCCATTTGAATGTTTGTGAAATATTTTAACCCAGCTGTTAAGAGAGAATGTTAAAATTAGGAATATGTTTTCATTAATGTTTCATAATAACATGGGCTTTTAATATTATGAAGTTGCTCCCACTCAATTGTTTTAAAATTTTAAGCAAATCACATCAACCCTAATATGATGATTTCTTATGGGCAAGGATCCCATTATCGCATTTCATAACTCTGACTAGGGCCGGTCGTTATAAAATACGATAATTAGGTAGGTTCCCAACCAATTTATGATATAAATCACAATTCCTTGATCATTGGGTTAGGCAATCAAACATGCCATAGCTTATGCTAGTCCTTGTGGACACCCAATCTTTGCCACTAAGTTATAAGACCACGCCTATTGGTTGTTGCGTCTTATGACTCAGAAAAGTCAAACCATTGTCAATAGTACGATTTAGGGACAAATTAGTATTGGTCAGTCTGGTAAAGCCTAGTCCTACCACTACGGTTTAAGCCCTTTGGGTCTATACTTTACAATGGGAGGCAAATTTTAGACTCAAATTATTATTAGGATTTTAGCAAGTTTAAGTGAATAACTATCAAATAAATTCCTCCATTGAAAATTCCCCAGAGGGAGGGTGGAGCGAACTCTCTTAAATACCCTTACCTCTTAGGCTCTTATTGCCTTGGTGACAAGAATAAACAATAGATCCTCTAAATTAGTCCAACACTTTAAATATGCTTTAAGGTAAGCTTTGAGTAAATGATTATATAGATGTCTTCACAGATTTTCCTTTTGGCTATAAAAAGGTAGTGAGTGAAGGAAGACACCAAATCATTATCTAACTCTAGTAATACATTTGGTTAAATTAACTTTAGTTTGGAAAGTTTTATTAACGCCTTGGTCCCACCCCACTTGTATCTTTTATAATGTCTTTTATTATAAACAAATGATTTATATTTATTAGCTTTAAAGGTAATAAATCTCTAAGTTCATCACAGAATGATTACTTAGAAAGTCTCTAGATGTTTGCACCCTAAAATAATCATGCCAATTCTAATCATACATAGAATCATCAAGTATATGAGTTTTATTATGTTGGAATTATTTTAGGCATTAAATAACTTTGATTAATATTTAATTATGATATTGCATTTTATTTTATTCAAATAAATTTACTGTTCACGTTTTTTACAGATGTGTGAACTCTAAATGCAATTTCACAATTCAAATCTTAACCAAATCATGCAAAACTTGTGCCTATAATTATGTTCAGGGTGTTAGCTTTCCAATGAGCTTTTACACACCCAATTTCGAGTTCAAATGAGAGAGAACTAATCAAAACCAAACCGGCGCGCCGATACCACTATTGGGAAGCGGTCGAGAGTGCGCAGCGGAAACTTTAATAAATCAAATTAAGATGACGATATCCCTTTGCCCAAAACCCATTTGTTTTGATTATTCTACAAGCCTCGGCATGTTACTATATATTCTAAGCATAAAAACTCATAAAACATGCAAAGAACATAAACCTAAACATGCTAACTATCATAAGAACTCTAATTAAAATAAAGAAAAAAAACTTACTTAAACCGGAGACTCCTCCAGTCCTCCCTCCAATCTACAAGCTTTTCTCGAACTCAGCAAGCTCTTCCACGTTCCAAAGAGCCACCCAAGTGTGTGGCCTCCAAAGGTGCACACACCAAAGCCAAAACTCAACAGCAAAACTACGCCTTAAGTGCACGGGTATTTTGCCCTTGGTGCTAGCTTAGGCAAATACCTCAAAACTTTTAACTCAAGGTTCCTCTAGTAAATTAGACTTAAGGATCCTCAAAATCAGTGGCTTACTCTTAAACTTTAGAGTTGCTCACTTATATAAACCCAATATATGAAAGGTTTTGTGCAAAAATTTGTAAAGAATTCATTGGTTTATATAGGTGCTCCAAAGACAACAAAATTAATTAAGAATCCGATGTGTGATAAATGCTAATTTAATCTTAGCCATTGGATCTTAATTTAGTGGTTTAATGAGATTATAAAACCCTAATAAGAGTTTGGGCCGGATTGGAATTCAAAACAAATAACAAATAAAAAATTTATTATTCACGTTACTATTCATGTTACTATTCACTTTTTTGTTTATTTATTTATTTATTACAATTCCCAAAGTGCCCCTATCATCATTCACCAATCCCTGAGCCACTATGAAACCTCATAAATGATCTGTTCAATAATTAAACACATTGAACCATTTATGAACAATTCCTACATCAATCATATATGTTGTTAAATTTGTAATGTGCACTGTTAACCATTGATTTCGACTTTGTTGTGTGTGACCTTTTGGGTTCTCCTCAAGTTGGACATGAAACGAATCGTGATAATTTAATCGAACATAAATTATCCTCCGATCAGATGATCGTTCGATTTCAATGACCAATATTGACATCTAGCAACATGCCAAGGTCCCCAAATGAGAAGGAAAGAAATATATACCCATTCTGTATGCGATTTACATATGATACGGTCCCTCGCCTCACTGTATCCCCATCGTTTGACCTAGGGTATGAAAAATGTCTACCCATATAGTCAAAGGTATGATGTTGATAGTGTCATGAATCGTGCTAACCCATGAATCTCACATGATTCTTCCGTTGCGGCCACAGTCTCAAGCACTGATCACACATATCAACCCGCGAACTGGAATACTACTCTTATAAGAAAATATTATCCGAGAGAGTAGCGATTCTCTGTTGTATCTTTCCAAACTTCATGTGTTTCAACAAATGACCCAATCATACCCTTATGACCGGATCTTTTGAACCGGTGAAGGAGAATGTCAAAGTGATTTGATCCATACATAAGATTGTAAAGACCTCACGTCTAAGGACTAGTCATACAATCGATACATGAAAGTTCTCACAGACACATGGGATAAACACTTCATGTGAAAACTTTCGGCGGTCAGTTCGATGGACATGAGCAACTCATGCATCCATGTGATACACCAAACAGACAGATCTCCACTAGTAGCCTATGAGATCGGCTACCCCACTTAAGGGGCGATCATATCATCATACTAGTCTCTCCGCTTTGTGAACGCCCAGATTATTCACAAAATAATGACTAGGAATGTTTAAGAGTAATGATTCTCATAAGGCGTGGAAGCCATCATCTTATTACTCCAAGGGTTTTATTATAGTGTTTGATGATTTATATAATCTATGTAAGACACATATAATAAAGATTTCCATTTTATTAATTAATGAAAATATTACAAATACATGTACATATAGCCCATCCACAAGTTGGGTATAGGGCATATCCCTAATATTACGGATCAACGTCCCTCCATACGCCTAAACTAGTGCCTTGGGTCGTTACGTTTCGCGGTTCCCCAAGTCACTGAACTGGAGTCAGTAGCGCTAATAAATGTTGTCATCCTGACCCATAAACTAGGATCTAGGGGCATCGTGTAGCACCGTCCCCATAGTCCTGAAACTACATGTGCACATGTCCGCTGTATCCGTCAATTCCAATGATCTGTCAATTCCAAAAACAAAAGATAAATCATGTCATAATCTTGAAAACTGAAAATGAGTTCTTAAAACTGACATGTATGATTCATGACTAGCTTGAAACTGATAGGTCTAATTTGAGAACACAATTGACAAAGATGCTGAAATCTTGAACTACAAGCCTATGGTGAACTGTGAATTATGAAGAACTAAAACTAATACATGTTGAGACATGGGACATAAATATGAAACACATAGCGTAATTGAACTTCAAACTAAGAAATGAATATCTAAGCTGTGATATATTATCCGACATATGAACTTAAAACTGGTATGGCTACATAACCTGAATAGATAGAACAAATACCTAAACTGAGATTGTAAACTAAAGGAATGAATTGTATCAAATGACTTAAGCTGAATTAACATAGCTGAAGGCATAAGAGAAATTATAAACTAAGTACAAGAAACTGATCGCACAAGTTTAGAGATAGAATCAAACACAACGTAAACCACAGAGAAGCAAAAAGAAAGGATATGGTCCACTCACAGATTGAGGCTCCATCGCCAGTGTGCTGGAATGCTGCTGAAGGATTTCTTACAAGATGCTAACTGAACCTGTGTCCAAGTATGATTAGCATACCTGAACTAAAGAAACTAAATTTGGTTTGTGGATGCATGAACATGTTGTTAACTAAACTAAGCTACTAATGCTACTAGACATACTGACGCTAACACTGGTGGGCTATTTCGGCATAGCTTATATAGCCAATTGAAGTGCCTGAGATGTCTGTCTATGAAATGCCCAATTTGACCTATGCTATATAGCCATCCATTTGGCCTTACCAAACACAATGTCTAATCAAGATCAACATAACTTAATATTTCACAACATCCAAACAACTAATGTAAGATCATTCACAACTTATCAATGTTTACTAAACTTGAACATTTATTATTCATCACGCCACACACAGAGCTCATATTATTATCATGCATCTCAACATCTCATTAACCTTACATATATAATCTATCAAAACACACACAAAGTCTTACATCCTCAACATATTTCATGCATTCGATAAAAACACCAAATTGCGACATTTAAAGTTTCAACTTTGATTACATATAACTCATGCTATATTATCTCTAAATACATGTACTATTATCAATAATTATTAAAAGAAACACATTATAATCCATCATCACACATGCTTCATTATTCGACCATATACATTACCACCAACTTCATTTCCATTAATAAATCTTTCCAAGTGCGCACTCGACCAAGCCAACCTTATACACATACCTATTATTATCATTGCATAACATATAACATATAAATTTATACTACATTCGCACACATGCATAACTCAAACTTTACACATTTGGTTATACATAATAGTTTTATAAACTTTGAATTAATATCTCTACTTTAAATAAACTTATGTTAAACTCATGTTAAAATATCATTTTAAGTCTAGACCATCATCCAAAACACAAAGAAATCAATCCCACAAACCGCCCCTATTCCACCAAGGCATCGTTTTACCGCTCTTGGAAGTTTTCATGTCCTTAACACACAACACTTACTATAATATAGCTTCAACACAACATCAACACTACTCATGCTATAACATTTTCCACACAAAAACCCACACACATGATCAACAAAATTCAAAAAGTCCAACCCCCTACACATCCGGCCAAGGAAGTTTATTATACACATTGCATTTCTTCAACCTTCATCACACTAACTAATGTTAAAACATCACCAAATTCATGCTTCACCATCATTTCATAATCATGAAAGTAAAACTACCTCTTAATACAAGCTTGAAAATTCAGCCAGTACTATCATAACATTTTTTAGAGTTTCTCATCATAATGCAACACAATTCATGCTAAAACACTACCTAAACACATGATTCAATCATTATCAATCATCAAAAATAACACAAATCAGCCCCTACAAAGCATCTCAGATTCGACCAAGCTCCTAATATTAGAGAAAATTTGAGCATTTCATATAACAAGTTTAATCCATGCTTATAATGTCATTAGATGCACAAAACTACATGCTAGCTACTCTAATTAAGCTAATCTACAAAAAATGAAGGTCTGTGGTTCTTTAGGCGAATTGAGGCTTTCTCTTATCAAGCTCTAAACTAAAAAATAAGAAGAGAAAAGGAGAAATAAAGCTTACCATGCTTGGAAATGAGCTTGAGTGGATAAAAAATGGCTTGAAAATGAAGACAAGAGGGAGAGAAGAAAATGGCGTGAGCTGCTTCTTCTTCTTCATCTTCATCTTCTTTGTTAAACATGCATACATGCTATTGTTACAACCTATTTGAAGACGACAATATACTCTTAGGTAATACTGCAACAAAAGACCAATTTATAAAATAATATATCAGTCACGATCCTATTTTTCAAAACACACATAGAACAAGCTTGACTAATCATATATGGGGATTTTCCAAACACAGTCTCTGGATTATAATTCAATAAAGATGATAAAGATAAAGAAAACTAACTTTATTAAACATTGAATATCAAGTGCGAATCAAAAAGATAAAACTAAAACCTACACATCAAGGGTTTATCATTAGCATTTGCTTTAAGGTTTAGTTCTCCATATGTGAGGCAATCATATCTTATTCTCGAAGTATAATCCAAGTCTCTCACCCTTTTTACAATGAAAGTTAAAATCCCTTTTTATATAAAATTATATCCTAATCCTAATAATAGTGGCTTTTAAAATTGAAATAGAAACATAAACATGCATAAAATAGAAATATGTGCACGGGTGTTCAAACGCACTTCACATGTGCACTTGTTCCTAATTCCTGTTCGAGTGCTTTTTAAATGCTCTATACACGCGAGTCTTCTATGTTGGAGTCCTCTAAGGGTCCCAAGATCATAGATTAAGCATGAAACAATATGAATACACATCAAGGGAGGTGCGGAAAAAACTCACATTGATCGGTAGAGATGCAACAAGGACCAAAAACGCACTGCTCCTCCTTGCTCGGCAGTGGGCTGCGCAAATGGTGGACTGCACGGCGTGGGGGCTGCTTCCTCCTCCAAGAATCGGCCATTGATGAACACCATTGAAGCTCCAAGCTTCAAGCTCCAATAATAGATTCCATGCTCATGAAGACACTTCCCTATCACCTTTGTATTCCTCCATGAGTGTGCTAGCACATAGATCTTGCAACAAGATCATTTGCTTCTCCATTTTGCTCGGTCAAAACCAGAAAAATAGATGAAGAAATCGGTCTTGAGACCGTGAGAGAAGAAGAAGAGATTTTGGCTCCAAAAAGCCCTAATACGTAAAAGAGAGAGAGATTGTCTAAAAAAGAAAAAGTGTAAAATGCTTTTATAATTTCCCAAATTAATAAAGCATTTACCATTTTTAAATTTCAAAAAGCAAAAGTCAAAAAGCAAAAGCAATTTAACTTTTCCCAACCACCTTTCACTATTCACATCAACTCACATCACTTAAATAAAGTGACATGTTGTCAAGTCACATCACTCAAAGTGATAAGTGATTTGACGCTTGATGTGACTAATGATATGACGTTTGATGTGACTTGTGTGCCGCATTCGAATTCGAAATGCGAATGCGCTCGTAATCACACTCGGGCTTGGGTTTGCTAATTTCAAATTAACGAATTTTCCGTCGCGACGTAATTAAACGATTACGCCTAGCGAAATCACTATTCACGTCGCTAACGAATTAATTCTAAATTAATTCGTTCGCCCGAATTAAAATCTAATTTTAATTCCGCGTCGAAATCCAATTTCGCATAATATATCGAATATATTATTTTATCGATTAATTCCAAATTAATCGTTCTCTCTCTTTAATTAATATTTTATCCCAGATAAAATATCTCCGCAATTAATCCCAGATTAATTTTCTCTCTCTTCTAATTAATCCCAGATTAATAAAGTGCGAGTCATACATCATCGGTGAATCTTCGGGAAGCGACCCATGAGATCCCCGGATATGTTGGCAGTAAATACGGTCGTCGGACTATCCGAACACGTAAGTACCTCGTACTACGTTTATACCGATTTACAAGACAAGGTTGGCTTCTAGCAAAGCGCCATGCCTACCCAATTCTCCAGAAATATCCTTATAGGAATATTAGATCTATATCAAGCGTAGTATACCGAAGTATTGCGTATTTCGGTCCAGTATCAGATGTTCACGTGCTAGGCCTGGGGCTGGAATTGTGTCTGCCCCGTACGAAGCACATATCGGATGTCTAGCAACTAGTCTCTATAATCAGATATACATGACCTTGTCATAATATCCCGATAGCTTGAGCATTTAAGAGAACGAGTTCCGTATCCTACGTGACCATCATCTCCATATGACTGGAGTGACACTTCCGTCTTGACATCACACCCAACACACTACGATTCTCAATATACCCAGCATTGGCGTACACAGAACCGGTTAAAGCCCTGGACGACCTCAACTAAAGTATATTGATTGTCGTAAGCATTAGCGGTGCAAGTCTCAGGTTAAGACCAAATACACCTACCCTGATTGCAGACTCCCATAGACACATAGTCATACTACCAATGGGATTCCGCGGGGGTCTATCCAGAGCGAAGCTGTTTCCCGTACCATCGGTAAAATACAACCTCCTATTAAACTTGCATGAGTATCCTATACCCAAATATATGAGAACTATGCCGTTGTGCCCTCACAAACGCGCACAAGTGTAATACTAGTCTTTTATGTATTTATCGATGTCCAATCTCGATAATACTCTGACTAGGGATATTTAATGATTTATCCTTCGTGGACTGATACTGTCTCATATCATTCTCTGTCCAGGAATAAATCATAGGGACCTCTCATCATTTATATATCTAGGTGATCTAATCACAAATGATAAGAGTGCAATCTCCTTTGTCACATAGTTAATTTGTACAACAACACCATGATCTGTACAAATAGTGACGCTATGGGTCATAATTGTCCAACATTCTACCTCGGCTGTTCGAACGCGTTTCGCAAGCAAACTGATAGATGGCTTTTTTACACGCCCTAAATCTGAAATGCAAATTAAAACTCTTGTAACTCTTTTATCTCTTGGCCAAATAATGTATTCTTTATATGTACATGACTGTCTTTAAGTATACTTTCCAATGCCACATATAAATAGAGTTCCAAAACTTTCGGAATATTCAAAAGAGTGTACAAAGGTTAGTTGGCACTAGTCCGCTCTCATCACTTTGCAATGCCTTGAGTGACTTTTTCGCACTGGCTTCATTCATACATCAAAACACACCAAAAATTAATGAATTTGGTGATTTAAAAAAAAAAAACATATTAAATGCCTTAAAACATCTAACTTACTTATAAAAATCACAATATTACTCATATAAACGATATTCCAAATATACTTTCATGAACTTATCACACCCCCAACCAGCTATTGCTAGGATTAAGCTCAATAATAAATAAAAGAAAAAAAGTAAAAACTACATAAGCCACTTTCGTATAGATCATGATTGCATTTAACATATGAAACAAGCCTTTAAGCATTTAGGTGGCCATAGTGGAAGAGTTGTAGTCTCATGAGAGGTACAATAACGACACCCACAAACGTCATTTAATAAAAATAAAATAAATCTAGATTTAAAATAAAAATATCTTGGTCAGATTGAACAATAGTGTCCTCAAATATCATTCAACAGTATGACTTAAAAAAATATTCAAAACACTACCAAAAGCATAATAGTGAGTGTGCATGTGAATCAAATCTAAAAAAGTACATTTCTTAAATTATCAATCTCAACAGTTTCAGATCAAAAGTTTAACCGAAGTAAGGTCCCCCCCCCCCCCCCCCCCACACACACCTCTTTTTGAAACACAAGCATTTTTTAAACTATTTTATTGTTCGTGAGCTTTCATGCTACTTATTAAATCAGCTCTTTTCTAATGGTAGATTTATCTCTACATACTGGTGGTATATTGACACAAATTACTAATGGATAGCTTCACAACTAACAGCTACTGATAGCTATTTCTAATCAATTAGCCTATGGATATTGCATTTGAGATAGGTTTCTATGCATGTGGTCATACATCATATAATACAATCTCAATTCTATTGTCTCAATATCAAATCTAAAGTCTTAAATTTGACAAATGCTTAAATTTGAATCATATTCAAGATAAAACTCAAGTTAAAGATTCAGAATTGATTCAAATAATGTTTATCCTTTTTAAGAGCCATAGACTAAAGCAGATCTATAGTTACAAAACTCTTTTTTATTATGATATAAATAAAATAATAAACAATAATTACACAAAAAATGATAAAATAAATCATTTGATACCACCCTCAACCCGAACTAGACATTGCTCTCAATATTAATAAAAGTTTTAGAAAATGAACAAGTCACCTAATAAGATAGAGCATGAATCTGGATGAAACAAGATGTGTCTTCTTGAAAAATATTATATATCATATAACACAAAAAAAATGTAAACTAAATAAATAAGTAGAAAACTTGGGCTGCCTCATAAAAAGCGTTTATTTTATATTATGTAGCTAGACTTTCTTTGTACAATCACTCATGAAGGCTTCAAGATGGATGGAGACTTCTTAATTAGATATGACAATCCTATATGCATTACAATCTGACCACCTTTTATGAACATGAGGTGACAAATATGGAGAAGTTGCTTTGCTGTTTGTATATGCCTTATTTGTTGTATTTGTTTTTTCACTTGTAGACTTGGCATGGACGAACGTGTCATCAGGGGGTTTTGTGGAGTGCTCTTGCCCAACTATCTTAACCTTTGTTCCATACAAATCATTAATCAAGTAATCCAAAGATATATCAAATAAACTGGAGATGTCAGTAATCTCAGTATCATCAAAATAATCAGCACACTTAGAATTACGAAAAAATACTTAGGTGGGTTAGGGTCTTTATAAATGGACATGTATGAAGATGTAGACCTAGGGACTGCAGGGAATGGGAACTTAGGTCGAAACTCTATTGGCCCGTCCTTCCTAATTAAGTCATTGTCTTTACCATTATAGTATTTGGGTGCTCCTGAGGCTTGAGAATGTGAATTGGAGCTTCCATCACCATTCTGTAGGAATTGATGCACGAACTTTTCGCGAAAGGACTCCTTGCGCAGCAGAAACGCACTTTGACCCCGGGATCGAACGTGAAAATTTTTGCATGCTTTCCTCTCTTATGCAAAATCTGGATCATATCTTATTTTTTTTCTTTTTTTCAATCTGTTGAATAGTAAAAATTTTACTGTTCACGCTACAGTGTTTGTAGTTACTATTCACTGCTATAGTAACCACAAAAATATGCTCATTATGCTAAATTTTCCGCAATGGTTTTGAGTGTCTTTTCACCTCCAAAATAGTAAAAATACAACTTTGAATCTGCCCTCTATGTTATCAAAGTTTTCTACACAAAATTTGTAACACAAACATGCAAAAAAAGTTTTCGGTTCAAATACCAAATGGACTTATGTGCTATTACTCTTCACTAATAAATGGAAGTGTGGGTTTCACTCACAATTCTATTAACTAAACTATTTAGAGTGAAAGATGTCACATACTTTTCTTCTCTATTTTTCATTCAACTTTTGAGAGAATATAAAGAATAAGAAGATGGCTAGATTATGCAAAAATGAGATTGATATTTTAAAAATAAACAAAATTTGTCTATTATATGATATAGTTTAGGTTAGGCTAAATTTTGGCCAATTTACGGTATAATTTTGTGCCAAACAAATTTTGATTTAATGTCTTAATGAAAATCACATTAAATTCAAATATCCACCATTAAAATTTATAACATAAATTTTGAAATAATATGTGTATTAAAATCACATTTCAATATTTATTAAATTTAAAAATTTTGTATTAAATTAACAAACATAATTTAATAATTTCAAATTTAAAATTTTAAATGATTATCTCATAATTATGAATTTTTGAAAACTTTATATTAAACTTATATAATATAGTTTCAATATGTGACTATAATTATTAATCATATTAATAATTTTGGTATAACAAATTATTATGCATGTGAATTCATAACTGGACTATCAAATTATTATATGATTTGCTATAATATACCGAGCTAGCACTGGGACTAAATGGACCCACAACTAGGGGTGAGCAAAACTGGTTTCGGTTCCGGTTCCGCATGGAACCGGAACCTACCCAGAAAAATTCGGTTCCGCACTAAGTGGAACCGGAACCTACCCATTTAAACAGGGTACCCTATTATTCGGTTCCAATCTGGTTCCGGTCCGGTTCCGAATTACCCTATTTTAAAATATTTTAATGAAAACTACATTCAGGTTTTTGGGACTGATTTGGGCGTGCAGCCGTGCAGAGAGGGGTTTTATGCGGCAGTTTGTGAGGCAATTCAGGGACGGTTTACGGTGTGGTATGCGACAGTTTGGGCGAAGGGCAATTAACGTGAAGGGGCAGGGGATGCTGGCGAAAGGACAATTAACGTGAAGAGGCAGAGGCAGAGGCTGGTTTGAGACAGTGGGCGTGAGCAGAGGCTTACAGTGAGGGAGTTTGTTGGACGTGTTTGAGGGGGCTGGTTTGAGGCAGTAGGCGTGAGCAGAGGCTTGCAGTGAGGGAGCTAGTGTTGCGTGTTTGAGGGGGGCAGTGGTGAGATGGGGCAGTGGGCGTGAAGTTGGTTAGGTGTGAGGCTTATGAGGGGCTGTTGAGATGGGGCAGTGGGCGTGAAGTTGGTTAGGCGTGAGGCTTATGAGGGGCTGCTGAGATGGGGCAGTGAACGTAACTAATCAGCAGAAATAATGTGGTCAAGTTGATGTGAAACCGGTTCCATGGTCCGGTTCCGGTTCCGATCATTTTGGAACCAGAACCTACCTGGATAAAATCGGTTCCTTCATTTTTGAAACCGGAACCTACCCGATTACAACCGGTTCCGATTCCAAACCCGGAAAACTGGTCCGGTTCCAACCGGTTCCGGGTAGACCCGGAACCGTTGCTCACCCCTACCCACAACTACAAGCTCCAATAATCCTGAAATAATAATTAAAACCTGTTTAATTAAATATTCTGAATTATTAACTTTAAGTTATTCCACTAAAAACCTAAAGCTGGATTCTCGTCACTACATATATTTTATATAAATAAAAAATGCGTCGGTGTCCATCTATATATAATCATTACATATAAATTGACCCTCCATGAATATCTTATAATTAGAGTCGAGTCATAATGTTCGTTATAACCCTTTAATTATTTCTTATGCTTTAAATACTACTGATTATCTAATGAACTGTTTATTCATAACTATTATAAATAATAATCTTTCTATTTATAATAGAAATACTTGAGCGCTCTAACCATTCAAGTACTGAATCAACCCTCGGGAAGATACTCATCCACTCCTCACAAGAAGGAGTAGATTTAATATCTATGTAAAACGTCTCTAACCACACACCAAATCATGTCCCCAAAGTATGTAGCTATTGTTAGGGATATGCCCTATACCCAACTTGTGGATGGGCTATATGTACATGTATTTGTAATATTTTCATTAATTAATAAAATGACAATCTTTATTATGCGTGTCTTACATAACTTATATGAATCATCAACACTGTAATAAAGCCCTTGGAGTAATAAGACGATGGCTTCCACGCCTTATGAGAATCATTACTCTTAAATGTTCCTAGTCATAGTTTTGTGAATAATCTGGGCGTTCACAAAGCGGAGAGACTAGCATGATGATATGATCCGCCTTTAAGTGGGGTAGCTGATCTCATAGGCTACTAGCGGAGATCCATCCGTTTGGTGTATAACATGGATGCATGAGTTGCTCGTGTCCATCGAACTGACCGCCGAAAGTTTTCACATCACTACAAGAAAACTGCCAAATAGCGACGAAAAAACCGTAGCTAATTCGTTGCTAATTGACCATTATTGACGGAATAGCGACGGAAAAATTTTGTCTCTATTTTGTTGGTCGCAAAAAAAAATAGCGACGGAAATATACTATCCGTCGCTAAAGTTAGCGACGGATGGAAATTTCGTCTCTATATAGTGACAGAATTTCCGTCTCTAATTAACAACGGTTAGTATTCCGTTGCTAAATAGCAACGGAAAATTTCGTTTCTATTTAGAGATGAAATTTCCATCCGTCGCTATTTAGAGACGGAATTTCCGTTTCTATAATTTTTTTTGAAAAAAAAATTAAAAACTAAAATTTTAAAATTTTAGAACGGCGGGAAATTTAAAATTTTAAAAATATTTATGGACGAAATATTTCCGTAGCTATTCCGTAGCTATAAATTTTTTTGAAAAAAAATAAAAATTTTAAAATTTTAGAGAGGCGGGAAATTTAAAATTTTAAAAATATTTAGGGACGAAATATTTCCGTAGCTATTCCGTAGCTATAATTTTTTAAAAAAAAAAAAAAATTAAAAACGAAAATTTTAAAATTTTAGAGAGGCGGGAAATTTAAAATTTTAAAAATATATGAAACTTTTAAAATTTTAGAAATGAAAAAATTTAAAATTTTAGAAAGGAATTTTTTTATAAAATTTAGAGAGGTGGGAAATTTTATGATTATATAGATATGAAAAATTTATAAATTGTAGAGATATGAAATTTTTAAATTTTAGATAAGGGGAAATTTTAAAAATTTTGAATGGTATAAAATTTTTAAAAAAGTGGATTTTTTTTTAATTGTTATATATACATCTTCAATTATACAAGATACCGTAATGTCCACCTCGAGTTTCGACACACCGCCATCCATTTACGAAATGTCCATCGTTTGTTTCTTAAGAAATTTTAAAAGAGGGGATAAGAAAAATGAGAGATTGATAATGAGAGTTGAGGTATGAAAAATTTGATGGTATATGAAATTGAGTAAGAAAATTTTGGATGGTGTATTGAAGTTGAGAGTTAAAAAGATTATGATGTATATATAGAGGGAAAAAATAAGAGAAGCGGGAAGATTTGTAAATTTTGTAGATATTTGAAATTCTCACAAGGCGGGAAATTTTTTGAAATTTGACGAAAATTAACGACGAAATAGATATTCTGTTTCTATTTAACGATGGAAAATCCGTCTCTATTTTTTTTAAAAAAAAAAAATGGCGCCGAAAGGAATAAATTTTGGGGGGATTGAAAATTTTAAAAATTAGCGACGAAATAGAAACGAAATAATTCTGTTTCTAATTATCAATAAAAATTAAAAATTAGCTACGAAATTGATATTCCGTTTCTAATTAGCTACAGAATTGAAATTCCGTTTCTAATTAGCGACGAAATTTTAATTCCATTTCTAATTAGCAACGGAAGAATTCTGTTTCTAATTAACAAAAAAAATAAAAATAAAAATAAAAATTTAAGATTAGAAACGGAATTGAAATTCCGTTTCTAATTAGCGACGGAATTTCAATTCCGTTTCTAATTAACAAAAAAAAATTAAAATAAAAATAAAATTTAAGATTAGCGACAAAATTGAAATTCTGTTTCTAATTAGCGACGAAATTTGAATTCCGTTTCTAATTAGTTACATACTGGGTAAGTAAACTAATCAAATTCATTTTGGGAATTAGCAACTGTATATGCCCTGAAACTGCATCCTGGGATACACCTGTCCAGAATTCTTTTTGGGTATGTAAACTAATCAAATTCATTAAGATATGTCAAAGTGGTACAAATTGAGTACAAATTAAGAATCCAAGAAAATCCAACTTTTACAAAGAAAACTTAAATTTTGAAAGATAATTAAACTCCAAATGAGTAAAATGAGAAGGAAATAAAATTCAACTATTCAAATGCAGACACATGCACAACTTTCACTAAATAAGCCAAAAGTTATAATTTCCAGTCCCATAAGTTCAATTCAAAAAACTGGAGCATAAGGAATAACGTCATAATTTCTTTTATTTATCTCTTTTCTTACGTGCATGCAGCCCATATGGATCAATACAAATGGTTTCAAGTGACTCAAGTCATGCAGAAAGATTAAAGCTAAAAACAATTAGTTTCAGGATCAAAGAGGTGCAATTAACTCTAGCCATAATGCATCAGCTTAACTGATTGTTTCTAATTAGCGACGGATCAATTTCGTTTCTAATTAACAAAAAAATCAAAATAAAAATAAAATTTAAAATTAGCGACGGAATTTGAATTCCGTTTCTAATTAGCGACGGAATTTGAATTCCGTTTCTAATTAGCGATGGATTATTGACGGAAAAATTCCGTTTCTAAAGAACAAAAAAATTTAAAATAAAAATAAAAATTTAAGATTAGAAACGGAATTTCAATTCCGTTTCTAATTAGCTGCGGAATTGAAATTCCGTTTCTAATTAGCGACGGAATTTCAATTCCGTTTCTAATTAACACAAAAAATTAAAATATAAATATAAATTTAAGATTAGCGACGAAATTTGAATTCCGTTTCTAATTAGCGACGGAAAAATTCAGTTTCTAAACAAAATTAGCGACGGAATAGTAATCTGTCTCTAATTAGCGATGAATTTTCATTTCCGTCTCTAATTTAGAGATGAAATTTTTTTTGTCGCTAAATTTCGTCCCTAATTTCATTATCCGTTTCAATTCCGTCGTTAAATTTTGAAACGGAATATTCCGTCGCTAAAACTGTAATTTCTTGTAGTGTATGGAGTGTTTATCCCATGTGTCTGTGAGAAATTTCATGTATCGATTATATGACTAGTCCTTAGACTTGAGGTCTTTACAATCGTATGTGTGGATCAAATAATTTTCACATTCTCCTTCCCCGGTTCAAAAGATCCGGTCATAAGGGTATAATTGGGTCATTTGTTGAAACACATGAAGTTTGTAAAGATGCAACAGAGAATCGCCACTCTCTCGGATAATATTTTCTTATAAGAGTAGTATTCCAGTTCGCGGGTTGATATGTGTGATCAGTGCTTGAGACTGTGGCCACAGCGGAAGAATCATGTGAGATTCTTGGGTTAGGACGATTCATGACACTATCAACATCATACCGTTGACAATATGGGTAGACACTTTCCGTACCCTAGGTCAATAGGTGGGGATACAGTGAGGCGAGGGACCGTATCATAAGTAAATAGCATACATAATGGGTATATATATCTTTCCTTCTCATTTGTGGGGCCTTGGCATGTTGCTAGATGTGAACCTTGGTCATTGAAATCGAACGACCATCTGATCGGAGGATAATTTATGTTCAATTAAATTATCATGATTCATTTCATGTCCAACTTGAGGGGAACCCAAAAGGTCACACACAACAAAGTCGAAATCAATGGTTAACAGTGCACAATACAAATATAACAACATATATGATTGATGTAGGAATTGTTCATAAATGGTTCAATGTGTTTAATTATTAAACAGATCATTTATGAGGTTCCATAGTGGCTTAGGGATTGGTGAATGAAGATAGAGGCACTTTGGGAATTGGAATTAAAAAAAAAATTACTATTCACGTGAATAGTAAAATTTTTTTGTTATTTGTTTTGAATTCCAATTCAGCCCAAACTCTTATTAGGGTTTTAGAATCTCATTAAACCACTAAATTAAGATCCAATGGCTAAGCTTAAATTAGCTTTCATCCCCCATCGGATTCTTAATTAATTTTGTTGTCTTTGGAGCACTATATAAACCCAAAGAATTCTTCATAAATTTTTACACCAAAACCTTTCATATCTTGGGTTTATATAAGTGAGCAACTATAAAGTTTAAGAGTAAGCCACTGATTTTGAGGATCCTTAAGTCTAATTGACTAGAGGAACCTCGAGTTAAAAGTTTTGAGGTATTTTCCTAGGCTAGCACCAAGGGAAAAATACCCGTGGACTCGAGGCGTAGTCTTGCCGTTGAGTTTTGGCTTTGGTGTGTGCATCTTTGGAGGCCACACACTTGGGTGGCTCTTTGGAATGTGGAAGAGCTTGCTGAGTTCAAGAAAAGCTTGTAGATTGGAGGGAGGACTGGAGGAGTCTTCGGTTCAAGTAAGTCTTTTTCTTTCTTTATTTTTTTTAGAGTTCTTATGATAGTTAGCATGTTTAGGTTTATGTTCTTTGCATGTTTCATGAGTTTTATGCTTAGAATATATAGTAACATGCATAGGCTTGTAGAATAATAAAAACAAATGGGTCTTGGGCAAAGGGAAAACAGCATAATAATTTTAATTTTCCGCTGCGCACTCGCGGCCGCTTCCCAACAGCTATTGGTTGAGATTTTTTCACCAACCTCACCTTTATAAATCAAAGGACATAACCTGCCATGCAGAAGCTCGTAGTACACTCGGAATCCAGATCAACCATATATTATCATCTATTAGACTAATATGAATGTCTTTGTTTAACAGATATTAAAAGAAATTCATTTATGTCTTAGTCCAGTTCTATATGATCGTATCATATTAGGTGTCTCAATTCCTATGTCACTACTTGAACGAACCCGGATCAAAGTCGTCATATAATATGGAATTGACCGCAACTGTAGATAAACCACAAACAAAGTGCCCATATTTATTTACTCTCTATGAATTATTTTAGATTATTAATTTCAGACTTAAATCCTCTTGTGTATGACACTCATACATTAATTTTGAAAGTACATAAGTAACCAAGGGCATACTTGGCAATTTATAATATGAAAATTTAAAATCAACACATTGATAAATGAAAACAACATCGTTCATATATTAAAATAAATTATGTTGACATATTACATCACTCACTCGGCCATATATCCCAACAATCTCCCACTTGTACTATATAAAATGAGAAATGTCACATAATCATATACCCTCTAGGTGACCTTTAAACACTTTAGCCGTCAAGGACTTTGTAAACGGGTCAGCTAGATTCCCTACATATGTTATAAGCACTATCTCCTTAACGAGATGATATTTCCTCTCTATATGCTTCTCTCTCTTGTGGATTTTTGGTTCTTTAAAATTCGCCACTGCACCATTATTGTCGCAATAAAGTGTGAGTGTTTTATCTGTATTTGGAACAACTTTCAGATTTCCCAAAAATTTACGAAGCCATATTGCTTAATTAGCTGTTTCGCAAGCTACTACATACTCAACCTACATATTGGAGTCAACAATACAAGTTTGCTTTATTCTCCTCTACATAATAGCTCCACCATCCATAGTGAATACTGATCTAGACATTGAATTCCTAAAATCTACATTCGTCTGAAAATCAGAATCGATATATCCTTTAAGGATCATATCTTCACCATAATATATAAGAATATAGTTTCTCGTTCTCTTAAGATACTTAAGAATGTGCTTCACAGTCACTCAATGATTTAATCTTAGGTTAGACTAAAATCTACTGACTACTAATACTACAAAACAGATGTCAGGTCTCGTACATAACATAGCATACATGAGACTTCCAACTGTAGAGGCATATGAGATATGTCTCATTTCCTCAATAGCTTGAGGTGTCTTAGGAGACTGTTCATTTGACAAATGAATTCCATGTCGAAAAGGCAAATTGCTTTTCTTTGAATTCTATATCCCAAATCGCACAAGAATCTTGTCTATATAGGATGCTTGAGACCTAGCTAACAGTCGTCTCTTACGATCTCGAATAATCTGGATCCCAAGTACATATCTGGCCTCTCCTAAATTTTTCATTTGTAATTGGTTAACTAGCCAGGATTTTAAGTCCGATAATACTTTTACATCATTCCTGATGAGTAAAATTTCATCGACGTATAATATGAGAAAAATCATATTATCCTCAATGGTGCGCTTGTTTACACAAGACTTATTGCCATTCTTGCTTAAAGTCATAAGACTTGGTCTTCGTATCAAATTTGATGTTCCAAGATCAAAATACTTACTTCAGTCAATAAATGGACCTTTGCAGCTTACAAAACGTTTTAATTGACCTTGAGCAATGAATCCCCCTGGTTTTATCATATAGATACACTCATCAAGATTGTCATTCAATAATGTTTTCTTGACATCCATTTGCCATATCTCATAGTCGTAATATGTGACAATTGATAGAAGAGTATAAATAGATTTGAGCATGGCTACTGGCGAGAAAGTCTCCTCACAATCGACTCCGTCTTTCTAGTATAACCATTGGCCACTAACCTAGATTTGAAGGTACTTACCTTCCCATCTACTTCTATCTTCCTCTTGTAGATCCACTTACAACCTATAGGTTTTACCCCATCAGGCTTGTCTACAAGTTCCCAGACTTATTTGGAGCATATTGACTCTATCTCGAGATTATTGCTGTAGGCATTGCATTTTCGCATGTGAAACCCGATGATGAGCCTCATTTGGAGGCACTACCTTTTGAGTCATGAAAGCCGCGGGAAACGGATATCGGAAGGGGAAATTCAGGATAAACAAGCTCACTGTCTTCGTTGGTGCTGCGTTCGTTACTTCGTTCGAACCTCGTGCAGATTGCGGACGTTCGTGCCGCGTGCGATGAGGCGTTCGAACGGAGCCGGTAATTCTGGTTTTGCTGCTAGCCTCACACCCCAACCCATTTAGCTCCCCAAAGCCCATAAAACACATCCCAAATTAAATAAATAAATATTAAATTAAATATTAAACATTAAAATAAAACATTTAAACCATTTACCAATTAAAATAAACAATTACCAACTTAAACTAAAATCATGCCTAAATTAAACAAATCACATACTAAATCAAAATATAATCATCAAATTAAAATCAATCAATCTAACCAATTAAAGCCAATCACATATTTGACTTCCTAATCTAATAAGATATTTACCAATATAAAATATTTGTATTCCTAAACCAACACAAATTATATTACAACTTCCTAATTTAAAATATCTTGTTCCCCATCAATCTTGTGTATGCCTTTCTCACCTCTCCTAATTTGGAAACAAGATCCCTTCCCTTGTCAACCCTAGCCATTCTCTATATAAACAACCCCTCACCAAAGCCTTGGTCTCCTTGACAGATAGAATTCAGACCCAAACTCTCTCGAAATCTCTCTAGACTCTCTCTACACACCCAAGACCAAACAAGCAAAAGAGAAAAACACTTCACACATACACGAGCAAGAAAACAAAGAAACCACCACAAGCCACCACCCTCCATAGCCGAAACAGCCACCTATACAGCAGCCCTCCCCCACCGAAAATCACCACAAAACCACACCCTAAAATACGCCTAAACAACCTCCTAGATTACCTTAAAACAGCAGCCCAAATCCTTAAAAAACAGTAACATAAAAACTACATAGATAATCTTAAGAATAATCATATATAATTGCACTAAAAACCCACACAAACTTGGAATAGTTCTTTGAAAACGTTGAAACAGGTGGCCCGTGCAGTGAGCAGCAAAACAGGAGCCGAATAGGAGCAGAACGGAGTTTGAACCGTAAGCAAAACAGCGAAGCAGTGAGCTAGGACGTTGAACCAGCGGACCAGAAAAGTTGCGGAGCTTTACCCCTTTCCGATCTTCGTGGAACGTGAGTCCGAGAGACGGCTTAAAAGGTTAGACCTGAGGGTATCTTTCACACTTATTCTCATTTTGTTTTTCTGGCCATTTATTTTGATTATATTTTCTGTATTTGTGGTGTCAGTCGTGTGTATGATGTATGTTGTGGGTATTGGATGAATGAGAGATGTGTCAACTCTCGCGGTATATCGGATGGAAACCCGGACATAAATTTCATAGCCGATTCCGAATGGACGGTAATATGATCTGTACTCGGGCCACAACTCCACGTACCGCTTGACTAAAACGGCACCATCTCTCTTTTGTTGTGTTGCTCTTGTTTATTTAGTTTGCTTTACTTGAATTCAATATGTCGTTAGTTATGCATGATCCAACCAAGCGCATGGGCTTAGTGAGTTAGTCCAAAGGTCCTCCATTTGGGAGACAAAGAGCCGAAAAGGCCACCTTCGTGACACTACTTCGCCGCGCCGGTTGATGTATGTTCGGTTGGAGGCGAGATACGTTCAATCGGGCATACTTAGTTTGATATTATTATCTTTATTTTCGTATGTATAAGTCAATCGAGCGCATGGGCTTAGTAAGTGTGATGTGAGATCCCCTATGGGGAGGGGCTAAAAGCCTTTACCACGATGCTCTGCCGCGCCGGTTGATGTGTGTTCAGATTGGATGTAAGATGTGTTCAATCGGGCATACTTGGTTGATATGATTGGTTCTATTCTTGTACGTGTGATGTGACGCGCATGGGCTTAGTATGTTGGTCTAAAGGTCCTCTCTTTGAGAGATCAAGAGCCCCAAAAGGTCACCTTTATGGCAGTACTTCGCCGCGCCCCTTTATTTTCTGTTTATGTATTGCATTCCATTTCATGCATCAGGTCCGTGTCCGTTCGAACGCGTTCACAAACGCAACTCGAACGCGCATATATTTTGCCTTATCATGCATCAGGTCCGTGTCCGTTCGAACGTGTTAACAAACGCAACTCGAACGCGCATACATTTTTGCCTTATCATGCATCAGGTCTCATTTCCGTTCGAACGCGTTAACAAACGCCATACGAACGCGAGCATTCTGTTTCATTCCCGTTCGAACGCGTTTATGAACGCTATTCGAACGTGAGCATTCTGTTTCATTTCCGTTCGAACGCGTTTACGAACGCTACTCGAACGTGAGCATTCTGTTTCATTTCCGTTCGAACGCGTTCACGAATGCTACTCGAACGCGAGCATTCTGTTTCATTTCCGTTCGAACGCGTTTACGAACGCCACACGAACGTGCACACACTGAACTGAGTCTGTCTTATTATATTCATGCATAATTGCCTATTGGTTGATCTTTCTTATGCAAATGCGTCAATGTATTACAATTCGTATGCTTATGTCATGATAACATTTGAGCATTATTTCTTGCGGTATATCGGATGGAAACCCAGACGTAAATTCCGTAGCCGATTCCGAATGGACGGTAGTGCTGTCTGTACTTGGGCTACAATTCCACGTACCACTTGGAAAAGTGCCCATATGTGTGCTTGTATGGTCAATGCGTATGCTTGTGTTTTCCTGAATGTGATGTGTAAAGTTGTATGTTCGTTGCTATCTTGATATATGTTAAGCATGCAATTTTAAATATGAGATATATGTAAAAATGTACACATAAGTTTTACTTTGCATATGAGAATTTAGAAGCATGATACTCTTGGAAATAAGTGTTACTTGAGCTTAGTTAATTATTACATGAATCCTTTCATTACAAGTGACATAAGTAAGGGACCATTCTGAACCCAACGGTTTGAGGTCTTCCCTTGCGAGGGGTGAGTGCGGCCTTAAATCCTTGTCCCGGTTCACACGGGTGGCGACTCCATGTTATTCAGTACTTCCCAAACTAGGCCGCGAGCCTAGGAACGGCGTCGCTCAGGTCCTGTGTCCCACAATGGCATTGAGCCATAGCTATTTATCATAATCTTCCATTGCACTACAGTAGGTCAATGGATCATCTACACCATCACTGGATTCCACAACTTATGTCTCTCAAATTCCAAAATAGCGATCGAGTTGTTGCATAACCCTCCCACTCCGTCTAGGTTGTAGATTCTTCTAATGTATTTGCATCTGATCATTAGATCTCGAATGTGCTATGTTATTATCAACAACCATTGTTGACTGTGTACTGGTCAAACCAACAAGTAACTCAACGAGTATTGCTGTACTACGAGGTTTGAAATCTCATATAGTCCATCTTAAGAAACGTGACGTTTGTCAATACAAACACTTGTTATCTTTTGAACTATAGAAAAAACCATCTCTAGTTTCCTTATGATAACCTACAAATAGGCACACTTATGAACGTGGTTCCATCTTTGTACTCCTATATACGGAAATATCATAAACTAGCTTTACGACTGCTCCACAACTCTAATGGTGTCTTAGGAACATACTTCGACGAAACTAAGTTAAAGATACACATTGTAGTAGGTAATGCATATCCCCATAATGAACTAGGTACTGTACTGTAACTAAGCATAGATCTCATCATGTCTAATAGGGTTCGATTTTACACTCTGCAACACCAATCTGGTGTGGTGTTCCAGGTGATGTGAGTTATGATATTATTGTTGGAGTTGTACTTGGAGTGCCAATCCGAATAATAATTTGTACATTATATTTTATTATTTATTATTAAAATAACTACATTTTCATTTCAACCTTGTTAATGGTAATATCATTATGCATATTAGATTGATATATATAAATATGCTAAGAATGACATCGACTTTAGAATATTCATGTAGTAATACTAGACACTGTGTGGTTTGACATTAGGATAGTATTACTACTATAAAATATTCTTAAAGCAAAATATTTCTAGTCGTTAGTTTTGGAATACAGTCGAATTCTTATAATATAGAAGACTATCACATGTCGTATATTAGAGTTGAAGTTCTAATGGTTTAACCCGATGTTCCATGAGTAAGAGAAGCTCATATATACATGTAGGTATGCGTTGGAGAAAATACTGAATGACTCACAGGTCGTTCTTAATAGTTGAAAGTACATGTCACCGTCAATAGAAATCTCCTCAAGTCGAGTAGTATATGTGATCTTTTGACTATAGGATAACATTGATTTTGTATGTGATCCTCCACACTTTGATGCCATATATGTCATAGATATTTCATGATCTGACCACTAGATATTCGTTGGGTGTGGACCAATGCACTCATTAATCAAATGTCTATCAGAATAGGATCTGTCGGCCCATATGTGAACCATAAGGGGTTTAGGTATCCATGTAAGTCACGATTCTTAAGACTTTGGCCAAAACTGATCACTTAGGGTGGATCGCATATATCAGAAATGGTGTTCTGATTAGTTGTAAAGAATCATTGACATGTCGATATGAGATGTGCGTCTCGGAAACTTGACGGTGTAATCTATGTTTCCTAAGCACAACTTGGATAGCCTATGACGGAGGGATTGTTAAACATATGTGATGACCTCGACTTGTATAGTTCAGAAAGGTCGTTCATGTTCTTCGTAAATTTGGAGGTGGCCGAATTGCGTACATATAAGCTAGACTTATATGACGAACTTGTCTGGACTTAGAGAGTCCCACAATATGAAGTGTACTCGTTAAGCACTTGGGTAGCCGATAATATTTGATAATAAATAATATTTGATATTATAATTATCAACTAAAATAATTAAGTGTTATTGGATAACATTAATTATTTACTTTGACCCAATTGGATTAATCTAAAATCACACAAGGGCTTTGTTATGATTTCATAAATATCTCTACAATTGAATGATATTTTAGTAATTACAAATATATAATAATATGAGTATTTGACTTGATTTAATTGGATTAAATCAAAGTGGTAGAAATTGAACTAATCAATTGATTAAACTTTATCTTGATTTAATTGGATTAAATCAAAGTGGTACACAAAGGTGATTAGTCACACCTAATTATACATATTTGGGCAAATTGGAATAAGCCCGCATAACAGTTGACTAGAACTTTTATTAATTAAAAATTGTATAAGTTTTGCTATAAAAGGCAAGCTTGAGCAAGTTTTTAAACAAGACAAAGTAAACTAAAACAAGCATTAAGCAAAAGAATGAAATATTAGCCTAAGTAAAGTTTTTTGTGAGCGAAGCTTTGGAAGTTCTCTACAACAACAAGGATAAGGAGATTGGATCTTCATATCAAGCTTGCTAGTTTTGGAAGTTCTCTACAACAACAAGGAGAATAAGATTGGATCTTTGAATCAAGCTTGCTAGCTTTGGAAGTTCTCAACAACATTTCAACAAGGAGAAGAATATTATATCTTGGAATTAAACTTACTAGGTAAGTTTGATATTCTCTAAAGCTATATTTTCATTAGTGAGTTGTTGTCATTAATGAAATATATAGTGGAGTATTATGTATTGGATTCATAATAACATAGCTTGATGTTGAAATTATGCTAATGAATTGTGTATGGATGATTTGGAAGCATAAATGCAATATGTTTGTGATTGGGTCAAAATATTTATGTTGGACATGGAATATTAAATTAGATTTGGAACTCTAGATGATAGCTTGGAGCTATAACTATCATTCTAGAATTATTTGACCACTTTTGAGTGACCTAGAATTGTTCATGAGACACTTTATTATGAGATTCTATTTTGGTTTATGTTTTGATTCAAAGAAATACATATATATATATTTAAAATACATGTATGTTTATTCTATAACATGTGTTGATGTTGATTTTGATGTTAAAATTAGATTTAAGGTGTATTGAAATATTTGGAGAAAATTGGAAGAGTTTTGGATTGGATTCAAGGCAAAATTACTAACTAATAATATTTTACACATGACATCGTCTCGACTCAGATCTCTGGCGTCGCGACACTCAGCTCTCATAGCAAGCACTATGATGCTCACCCTTGCATGTCGCAATACTGAACATTCACAGATTGGGCATTACGACTCCCAAGCCTGCGCGTCGCGACACGCATATAGCTATTGCCCATGAGCACTGAAACTTTATTTTCTCCATTTCGGAGTTTCTGGACTCCGATTCAGCCCCAGTTTTTTTCTATGAACTTATAACGAAATATAGTATTCCATAAAATAATTTAAAAATACACTTATGCTTAATTACCATGGGTTAGACCCATTTCCACTGCATGGGCACTAATCCGACCCTATGGGTCCCACAACCGCCCCAATAATGATTCCAATTCATCAAATTCATTATCGATGTATTCTCCTCAATGATTTGACCAAAGAATTTTGATTGTCTTACCTAATTAGTTCTCAACTTCAGCATGATACTCTTTGAAATTTTCAAAGGCATCTGACTTGTGTTGCATTAGAGAAATGTACCCATATATGGAATAGTCATCAATAAATATGACAAAGTATCTTGATATGGGATACGAAAAATATGGGTTGTTGTTACACATTCATCATAGGGAAACTAGTTAGGAGTTATGTTCAGACGGTGTTCATCTTATACCTATTCTAAAATATGTTGTGAGTTTCGTACAAGAATTTATGCATAAACCAGTACATATATCTATTTATGACTTGGTCATGTATTCTTTCGACATTCTGACTTTTAATCTCCCTATGTGATGACTTTTGATCTCTGAATGTCTTGTATGTCTATGTTATTAGTTATACAATATTTCTCGAAGGTTTGTACGTGGAATGTATACATGAAAACTATGATATTCGAAATGTTTTCCATATATGTATGAGTACTAGTGAGCTTTCTGAAGTTAAGTGTGTTTGATTGTTATGTAGAAGATTTGAGGTTTTGTACAAGTTACATTTTCTGAATTCATATATGCAATTATATGCGACTTAGATTTTGAACGTTCAAAAGGTTTTCTATATAAATATTAATACTTAAGTTATTATTAAAGAAGGTTTTAAACTTTTCGATTTGATAATATTTCAAATATTTTTCATTTTTTGATATATGATAAAAGAGTTTAACTTCAGAATTGAAATGCTTTGGATATTATAGTTCTCGATTATAGTTTTTTTTTAAAAAAAAAACAATTTCGGTCTTGTATTATGTGTACCTTATGAATTCAGTTTCGAGACTAGTATATGTAAATATTTTCAGAAGACTTTGTATATAAAGGGTGTAAATAATAGTGTGAAATTTGAAATATTTTCAGCATAAGTTTAAGTAAAGTTTTTTAAGTTCTAAATTTATATATATGTGTCGTTTTCGATTTTTGAAGTACTTACTGAATTTTATAACTCACACAAAAACAGTTGTTTTTACAGTTTGGCAACCAGGTCGGTCAGCCATTCAAGCTTTTTGGAAGTCAAGCTCGAGGTGACAGATCACCCAAGTTATAGTTAACCACCCTATAGTCTTGGGAAGCGTCTTAGAAATCTAGAAACTGAGTTGTTTATGTTTATGTTTTGAGTCATGCTGAGCATGCTTTTGTTTATATATAAGTAAAAGTTTTTAATTTATACGTTTAATTATGGTCACAGAGCGCTTAAGTATTGATAATGTGCATTTGATGTGTCTTGAGTAGCGGACCTGAGGTCCTTATGTGTATTTGATGTTCATTACAAGTTACATTAGAGTGATGGACTATGTTCTAGATTGCATAAATTTAGGGCACATCATGTCCATTTTTCTATAAATTTAATGCATATGGAGATGAGTTCTCATCACTTGTCGGTAATGTCCACATTATATCAGGATATTACAAAGTTGTTATCAGAGCACATATTTAGATGTTGGATACTGCAACTATAGGTTATCTAATCGTCTGAGTAAGTTTTCTATTCTGTATAGACCACAAAGGTCTTGTGTTTATAATCTGATTTGATTTCATATATATGTGATGTGATATCTTATGATTCCAATCTGATATGATTAAGATTCCTCTTATGTATGTTGATGAATACTAAAAAGTGCATATTTATAAGACGATAAGTTAATCATTTTACACTTATAGTTTCACTAATCCCCTTAAATTGACACATTTGTGAAATAATATTTTAAAGTTATGCTTTGAGTGCTTTTACTGTATTATTTTATGTTTTTGTTAGGAAAAATACTGCTCGGAAGCTCGACAAAACAAACCAGACTTGAAAATGGCAAAAACGGAAATTATGCTGTCATGTCACGACGCGTGGAACAATTACGTCGCGACAAGCCTAATAAAAAAAAGACACCGCCGTTTCACCATTCTCTGACATGTGTCCCTAACGTGGCTTCACCATTCTTTGACACGTGTCCACAACATGCATTCGCTGGTCTGGGTGGCCAAGTTTCCTATAAATAGGAGCATCCGGCATTAGAAATTTTCATACTTTCTTTCATGATTCCTCTGTAAATCTTGGAGAGAGAGTGTCTTATTTGTTTATTTACTTAAAGCTTTTTGTAATGTATTTTTCTTTCAGTAATAAAAGTACAAGTATGTTTTATAACAAAATGAGTAGCTAATTTCTTTTATGTTGGGGTAAGAGTGAAACTTTTATAATGAAAACATAGATTAAACTCGCTTCTATTATAATAAATAAATTGAAATCTAATGATTAAAACTTGATTTAAATCTAGATTAATTATTGACAATCTGTCTACCGCCTTTATGGCTGGTTTTATCTATCTATCGCCTTTATTGTTGGTTTTATCTTTCTTCCGCCTTTATTGCTGGTTTTATCTTTCTACCGCCTTTATGGCTGGTTTTATACAATTTTGGCATAACTAAGTACCTTGGTAGGACTTGTTGTAGACAAACGGTATCACCGCCTTTATGGCTGGTTTTATGTTTTTGGCATGCTTAGTACCTTGGTAGGACTAATTATTGACAGAAATGATTACCGCCTTTATGACTAGTTCTTTTTATTGGCATAATTAATTCATGAAATAAATTAAGTAGGTAACAATGGCAATTTGTAAATTATAATAAAGCGAGATTTATAAATTTTTAAAAGACTAAAAGTGGATCCCCTAACTCCAGCATTTATTTCCATTATTGTAATTCAATCTAAAAGTTCCCAACTACTTCAACAAATCAAACTTTTCTTTTCCGCACTGTTCATTATTCTATTTTTCTAAATCTCTTCTCTATGGATCGACCCCGGACTCACCGGGTTATTTTATTACTTCGACACTCTTATACTTGGGAGTAAAAGACCAATTTTCAAGCTTGTCATGTTTTCGGCACCGTTGCCGGGGAATTATTATTTATTAGATAGAATAATTACTAATTTCTTTTTTCTCTACTTTTCTTTTCTTTATTTCATATTTTGTTTTTATTTAATTTATGCATCTTATCTTCCTATTCTTTTCTTTTATTTTTGTGGATCCAAATTGTTCTGATTAATCATTGATGAACCCTGAACCCAGAAATCCCACATATAGACAGATCTTGTTTTTTATTTTTCTTGGATACAGGAAACAGAAAAATCAACTTAAAAAGTGTTTATTGTTCATTAAAGAATTTTTTGAACCATCCCCATATAGAGATGCTCTCATAAATTTTCACGGAAACATAATTCAAGAGATTGAGAAAAATGAACAAGAAATTCAATTGAGATCAGAATTAACAAGGGTTAGAGGACGTTTTTAGATCTAAATCACTACATCTGTATTCCCTTTATTTGTTCTTTTCATTTTGTTATTTTATTTTGTTAGTTTTTAAGTTTTTTTTCTTGAAATTTCATATTTTTGCATATAGTTTGTCTTTAAGTTGCATGAAACACTAGTCTCGAACATCTAGCGGCAGATTAAAAAGAGAGTCTTCTTCACCTTCATTGTTTGTCAGAATAGCTGAAACCAAATTGAAAATACATCTGCCTAAGTTGAAAACCCAGTTAATCAAGAAGAAAACGAGTCTCAGCATGGAGATCCTAATCACCCTAGGACACTCAGACAATTCATGAATCCCACTAGGTCAGGATAACCATCTTGCATTATTTTTCCACCAGAAGCAGCACGTTTAAATTTTAAGTCAAGTGTCATCAATCTTTTGCCCACATTCCACGGTCTAGAATAAGAAAACCCTTATCAGCATCTAAGAGAGTTTGAAGAATTATGTAACACTTGCGTATACCAAAATTGTAGCATGAATATAATTCGGTTAAAGTTTTTTTTCCCCTTTCTTTAAAGGATAAAGCTAAAATTTGGCTACAAAACCTTAGGTCATGATCTATTAGATTATGGGATGATTTACAATAGCAGTTTCGTAAAAAGTTATTTCCTCATCACATGATAAATTCCTTTAAGAGAAGAATTACAACATTCACACAAGAGTCGGGGGAAACACTTTACCAATGTTGGGAGAGGTATAAAGAGATGTTCAATATTTGTCCACATCACGGGTTTGAAACATGGAGGTTAGTTGACCAATTCTACGAGGGTTTAACACCCCAAGGTAGACAAGTAGTAGAGATGATGTGTAATGGTGAGTTCAGGGACAAAGATCCCAAAGATGCATTAGATTATCTAGAGCACATAGCGGAGAATACACAATAATGGGACACAATTGGTACTTATGAGTCATCTGTTAAACCACAGCCATCTGGTAGAGGTATGTTTAACCTTAGGGAAGACCATGACCTTGCTGCCAAGTATGCATTCCTGTCTAAAAAAATTTAGGCTTTAGAAACAAGGAAGAGTGATCATGTCAAGTCAATCCAGGAAGTCATATGTCAAATTTGTAGTTCAAATGAACATGTCACATAAGTTTGCCCGTCCTTACCAGCCTTGAAAGCATGTCTCCATGACCAAGTCAGTTCCATAAACACATTCAATAGACCAAATCCAAACCTATACTCACAGACCTATAATTCTGGTTGGAGAAACCATCCAAACTTCAATTGGAGGAATGATAACCAAGCACAACCTTCACACCAACCTCCCCAGGTATATCAGAATTTCTGAAATTCCCAGAATTATACACCATATATCCCACCACCTAGAAAAACTATTGAAGATAACTTGAGTGCATTCATAGAAAAACAAGAAACCATCAATAACCAAAATGCACAAATGATGAATGATTTGAAAGAAACTTTTGATAAAATCACATCTACTTTGGCCATTAAAGAGAAAGGTAAGTTTCCTGCACAACATTCCAATGATGCATGTTAAGCATATTTAGTGACATGGTTGAACACTGTTTAGAGGTCTTTATGGATGATATAATTGTCTTTGGAAGTTCATTTAATGATTGCTTGACTAATCTGGAAAATATTTTGAAAAGATGTGAAGAAAAAGAACTTGTGTTAAATTGGGAAAAATGCCATTTCATGACTAATTTAGGAATTTTTTTAGGACACGTTGTGTCGTCTAAAGGTATTGAGGTTGACAAGGCAAAAATAGAGGTCATTTCTAAATTACCATCACCAAAAACAGTTAGGGACATTCATTCTTTTTAGGACATGCAGGATTTTATAGGAGGTTCATTAAAGGCTTAAGTAATATATCCAGACCCTTATGTAACCTCCTATTAAAAGATGCAACATTTGAATGGACAGAAGAATGTCAAAAATCATTCCAAAAAATTATCAGTCTTTTGACTTCTGCTCCTATTATGAAATCCCTTGATTGGTCCTTTCCCTTTGAGCTAATGTGTGATGCTAGTGATTATGCAGTTTGTGCAGTTCTAGGATAGCGAAAGGAAGGTAAGCCGCATGTAATATATTATGCAAGTAGAACTTTAAATAGTCGACAAATGAATTACACTCCACAGAAAAAGAACTACTTGCTGTAATATTTTCATTGGATAAATTTCGATCATAATTAATCGGTTCTTCAACTGTTGTTTACTCTGATCATGCTGTTGTTAGATATTTGATGTCTAAACATGATGCCAAGCCAAGATTAATACGGTGGATTTTGTTGCTTCAAGAATTCAATCTCACAATCAAAGACAAAAAATGGGCAGAGAACGTGGTTGCAGATCATTAATCGAGACTCACAAACGAGTCATTAATCGATACCACTCCCATCAATGATTTTTTCCCCGATGAATTTTTATTTT